>JABFAF010278150.1:1188-17921 GCA_013677275.1 Gossypium schwendimanii
TTCCTTTTTGGCTGAAAGTTAGTATAGTTTTGGGCCATTCGGGCCTCTAGGGTTTTTATTATTATTGGGAATTTAGGCTTGTAATTTTTTGGTTTAAATTTGTTGTAAATGGACTATTTTTGTTTTTATTATTTAGGTTTGTTTTGCTGGTATGGGCCCGAGCAAAAATGGGCTCTTACACCCATGATCACCTCTAATTGCAATATTGAAGCATGGAAGTTGTGATACCCCTGACAGTGTTAAAATTAGGAGAATAAACGCCATCTACAGTGGTATTGTGATACCAGACCATGGGTATCGCAATACCAGACCATGGGTATCGCAATATTGAGACCCCCAAGACTCCCAATGTCAAGGTTGTTTTAGGTATCGCGATACGCAAGCCAAGGTATCTCAATACCTAAGCCCGACAAGTGAAAAACTACAAGGGCAATTTCGTGTCCAAACAAGCTTATGTTTTCTTTTTACTTAAAGGCAAAATGGTCAATGTTAGGTTAAATGCTAGTAGGCTATAAATAAAACTTTATAAGCCTTTTATTTAATATTTTAAGGTTTTATTTTATTTTATTTTCCTTTTCTTTTCATTTTATTTCTAATTTAGGTTTTCTATTTTCTTTTTTTAGAGTAGATTTTACTCTTGTAGTTTTATTTCTTCTTTTTTGCAAAAGACTTTGTAAATGAATAGGGATGAAACTTTTGAGTGCCATTGGTTCTGTAACACCCTTCACCCGTCTTTACGACTGGATTAGAGCTTTAAATGCAATGGATTAGATTCAAGTATGAAAAAGGGCCAAACTACAAATTTTGCAAAACTTTAGAAACTGGTATCAATACTTAGTGAATGGTATCAATAACATTTTGGCATTCTACCAAACATTAGAATTTAAGTTCAAAACATTTTTATTGATACCTTGAGGAAAAGTATTGATGTCAACAATTAGGTACTTATACTTATTATAGGTTTCAATACCAAATTGACATTCTATCCATTTTGAAAATTGTTCATTTGGTCAAGTATCGATACTTTTATGTAGATTGTTAAAAATCACAAGTTTGAAAACACATTTCATGCTCAAATCAAGTCACTATGTAATAGGTAATCTCAACACAATTAAATCTACATAAAATTCAATCCAAAACATATCTCATATCATCCTAAAAGTGACTTACAAATATGCTATAAGGCACCTTCTCATCCAGTCTAGCTAACAATTCAAAACATTCACCTAAACACACATATATTCATCAATGTATAATGTGCCATATTTTTTCACCTACCATACATGTATTTCAAACTAAACCTTATTCAACTAATACCAAAATGAACTCATATCATTGCCTTATCACATAACAACATTTTCCATATATTTGTACAAGTATATATACCACAATATTACAATTTATCCAATAAACTAAGTATGAACCAAACATTATATCATACTGACAACCATTTCACAAAATAGAATCCACATGACATTTCCAAAATAACTTCATCACATCCATCATATAAGCCTACTATGAAAACATGAAACTTAACACATTACATGTCAATTTTAAACACATTACAATTCTAACTAAAACTTTAAATTCATCAACTCAAAATAAGCTATATTAATGGCATAAAACAGAAAATAATACTAAGATAGAAGCTTGGTAATGTGAGCCTTGAAGTTGATTTGTCCGACTAGTTTCGCAAATTATTAACTACAGAAAACAGGAAAATAAACAGAGTAAGCTTATATTGCTTAGTAAGTTCATAGTTTAATCTAAACCAATTTACCTCAATTAACCAATTGAAATTAAAACAATTTATATTATAAAGACCTGACAATCAATTTACAAGAACAAGTGAGATTTACCCAGAATCAAATCATGAATTATCACATTTTCTTCAATAGATTAAGCGAAATCATTTGCATAAGCATTCTATTGCATACACTATCAAAGTGTTCTTTCATTTACATTCAATAACATAATTCTTTTGATATCAAACACATGCCTTGACAAATTCTATAAAGATTATTCTAAGGTTTTATTAGCCCAATGAACTATAGTAACATGACTCGAATACACAGGTAACACCATCACACTAGAAAGTAACAAATGCTATATAGAGGCACCATACTGCAAACAGAGGCATCAAAATGCAAATAGAGGCACATATGTATAATCCCGTAGAAACGAGCGTTCTAACCCTATTGGCATGCCAATTGTTAAAATCGGACAAAAAATACATACCATGCAAAGTAAAGAAGATAACAGAAAGCTTTAGGATGTTCTTCAATGGTGTATTCGATTTTCAAAGGAGAAGAATAAAGATGATAATAGTTTTGTTATTTTTTAATTTTATTATTTAACATATAATTAACATACAAAATAAACAAAATAACATCACTAGCCGTCCACCATTTATATATAATGGTATAATTGCAATATAAAACCCCTCACATTTACCAAATAAACCATTTAATCAATAAAATTCAATCATGATTAAGTTTTATGTCCTTTACGATTTAGTCATTTTTCCTTAATTAACTACTCAATTGCTAAAATTATCGGACCAAAACTTAATTTTACTTTATATTAGAGTCATAAATATTATAAAATAATATTTACTGACTAGATCATCGAAAACCAGGGTTTTAAAACCACCGTTTCTTATACCATTAAAAAATAAGAAGTTACAGGTTCCACATCTAAATGAGCATTTCTTATCCTTATCTCTAGATTGTGCTTATTAACTATTCGATGAAATGTCTGTTTGGATGTTAAGCTTTATAATGTGCTAAACTGTTGGATGGTTGGTTGATTGGTTGTTTGTTAGCTTAAGTTAATGTCTATTATTAATTGATTGGTTGTTCTATTATATCGAAATGCTTAATATGCTAGAATTGATGTCTTTAGCAAAAAAAACCTAGGTGAGTCCGACAAGTAATCTTAGGTGGTATCTTTTAGTCTAGGATGAAAGAGGAGATTTCTAACTAAGAGTGGCAACCAATATAACCGGTATAGGTTTATTAATTTAATTAGCATTCAACTAATCCATCATGCTCAGTCAACTAGTCCATACCCAAAATGAGATCAAAATCATCAAATGGTATCAACATCAAATCAATAGGAAAAAATTAACCCTGGATTTTTAGTGGACACATTCTATAAATCTGATTAATTAGAACACACTGACCCAGCAGATTTGTGACTCTGACATTGTAATCTGTTGACTCAACAGGTATATTTTTTTTCTTTACTAATGTTGTGCATCTATATGAATAAGTTGACCCAGGGTCAATCAATGCATAAACATTAATATAAAAAAGATAGAATGTATTGGCAATACCGCCTGAAGCAGAACTTCCTCATGAGCTCTAATAGCATAGGCCCTAGCAGGTACTCTCGACTCTGATCGCTCGGTCGTATCAATAGCTTTACCATGACCAGTTGTAACCCCTCTACTGTTTCCCGGCTTCCTACCTCTCTGTGAAGTAGTCTCAGGTTTAGTAGTTTGATTCCCAAAATTGTTAAATCGCTTTGGATAGTTCTTAAGAAAATGATCGGTAGAACCGTATTTAAAACAAGTTCCCATTTTAAATCGGCATTCATCAAAGTGATTTTTACCATAATGTTCAAATATTGGTTTCTCCACATTTCTAGCACTGCCCACACTAGCATCCGGTGAGTTTACGGATCTCAAATTACTCTGTTTTGGTCTATCTCTACCTGTGAAACCTGAAGGGGAAATGAATCGGATAGTATCATTAGGAAATTTCTTCGACGAAGAAGTCTGAACAGATTTAGTTGGCCTTCTTTTACTAAAATCTTGAAATCTTATATGAGACCGCCTTTTTTCTTTACAAATTTCTTCTATTTTTTGTGCATGCTCTGATAGTTCCACAAACTCCCGCAACCTCAAAGCTCCGACCAACATTCTAATTTCATCATTTAACCCATCTTCAAAACTAATACACATCTCCTTTTCAATCGATACAATATTACGAGCATATTTGCTTAAGCAAAAAAATTCTCATTTAAAGTGCTAACAAAGGCACCGAAGTGCAATCTCGTACAAGCGTGCGTTCTAACCCTATTGGCATGCTAATCGTATCCTAATCGTTTACTACATTCAAACGGACATTTAATAGAATTCTTAACATTTTAAATCAGAGGCACTTACGTTCATTTCAATATCAATTAACCATATTATTTTCCAACTATTGGATAATCATTCCTCACATGTACTTAATTGTAAACATTTTATAATTTCATTTTAATATCAAAATTCAATCTTAACACAATTTAACCAAATCATAATATCATAATTTATAAATATATATACATATATTCATCTATACTATGAACCTACCTAGGATATGCTATCGGTTGACTCATAGGGACTAATCTGTGATTTTTCCTTTTCCTTGTTTATCCTCCGTATGATTCAATTATTGATCTATATAATGATTAAATTCAATTTATCAAATTCACATGCATTATCAAACTTATTTCTATGCAGGTGACCTTTGAATTTCATTGTTACTATTTTCCTTAAACTTCTACACTATATTCAATTTAGTCCTTAAAATCGAAACTATTTAAATTTTCACATACAAACCTTAAGCAATCAAAAATTTACAAATTAATATGTTGAATTTTTACGTAATTTCGAATTAGTCCCTAGGTTCAAAACTATTAAAAATTCCTTTACAAAATAGCCCTATTTAACAATCAAGTTCACAAATTCACATTTAATTTCAAGAATACCTAGAATTCATCAATGACAAGTTCCAAAACCTTTAATAGTTTTACGAAATAGTTCCTAGATTAGCTAATTAAGCAACAACGATCTCAAAAACATAAAAATTATTAAAAACGGATCAAAGTTACATACCATGCAAGAGTAACTAAAATGGTCGAAAGCTTTGATAACTCTCCTATGGTGTATTCGGTTCCAAAGAAAAGAAAATAAAGATGATAAAGTTTTCTTATGTTTTTACTTATTATTATAACATATAATTTAGTCCAAAAACACCACTAACTGTCCACCTACCATTGTAACTGCCTAATTGCCTCATAAGTCCTCTTATATTAACTAATTAAACCATTTAATCAATAAAATTCAATATTGATTAACTTTTACATTTTTTACTATTTAGTCCTTTTTATTTAATTAACAAGCAAACATTAAAATTTTCGAACCAAATTTTGACACACCACTATAATAACTTCGTATATATTTAATAAAAATATTTACGAGCTCGATTTATAGAAACGAGGTATCGATACTTTAATTTTCAAACCCACTTGACTTTAAGGACAAACCACTTATACTTAGTTATTGGTTCAATTAGCAAAATTTTATCAAATCAAAGTTCAATGTAAACTATATTTGACTCGTGTGAAATAAATAATAAATATAAACTCAATAGTTAAATTTGTGATCCCGATACCACTATTTTCGACATCACTAAAAACGGGTTGTTACATTTTCTAAAATAAAATTTAATTTTTATAGTATAAAATAATTTTCTAATCCCTATTTTACTCTCAGCAAAAATTTGATGATTTTACCTTTATAAAATTTTGACGATATTGCCCCAAGTAAAATTTCGAGAAAATATGTTCTATGACCTAATGGTTTATTTTCATTTTCTGCTTCAAAACAGTCCAAAAACATAAATTCATTCTTCTGCTATTTTTTAAGTAATCCATATAGGATTACAAATTTCCATTTCTATTTTCATTTCCATTTTTAGAAACCTACATTCGTTTCCAAATGATTCCATTTCTCCATTTCAGAGAAAACTATAATCATTATAGAATGCTTTCCATTTCTCTTTTTTTTATTCATTCCTTTCATTTTTATTCAAACACGTAATTTATTTCTTATTTCAACGAGCTAGCGGAGGGACCGATTGGATATATGTAGTTGAGGATCAAATTATTTATAATTAAGTTTCAACTTTTCGCCTATTAATTATAAATTCATTTAGTCATAAAGTCATTCCACTATGGTATCGTGACTGAGCTCTCATCAACGACATACCCTTACGAAAGAAACTACTCAATGCTCGTCCAATGACATTGTCATAACTGTGTTACCTTCATAGGATATCATTTATCTCTTTGAAATAATATTTATTCTCCCAATATAATCATATTTTATCTCATGGTAACCATTACATCTTCTTTGATGAAAAGTCACTCACTATCAAATAGTGATGAAGTCATTCATCACAAAGACGGACGACCCATGGCCACGTTTACTTTTCATCAACCATGTAATGCCAATGAGAGGATATCATTTACCCATGTTTTGGCCTATAAATTCCACTATTGTGAGTGATGTTACATACTACAAAAGTCGTACACCCGATGCACCAACTTTTGGTTCCTTATTTATTTAAGCTCAGGGTTTTACTTACATCAAAGTGTACGAGTCGCGCATATATAGTCTACCATCCACTTAGGATTTAGGTATGCCACACTATAAACATCACAAGTGAATTAATACATAAATGGGTTCAGGATCTATTCTGCTTGGGTCCTATCTGATGTACTGTCAGTCTAATCAGTCACATCTATGTCTCTATCTTCTTGGGAGTTATCCGCTCTGATGCCCAAAACAAGGCATCTCCCCAATTGGACTTGATAAAAGACATATTAGTCTTTCAATTGGTTTCCTCATTTCCAATTAGACTAAGGACATGTTTAGGTTCGTCTACTAATATAAGTTGTTTTTCAATACTATGATCTGACAACGTAATACCACTTAGGATCAATTTAAACAATAGACAACCAATGAGCAACACTTGCTTCTATTTTTCTTTGTGTGAAAAAATAACCATTTGAGGACAATAACACAAAGTATATTGATTTAATTCATGAATAATTTTATTAATCAATATTTTTAAAAAAATTTACAAGTGTACTTAGACAAAAATACTACACTTAGGGCACCAGATCCAACACAGAGACCCCACTATCGTCCTCGAATTCAGAGGCTAAGCTTGCCTAATAAGATTTGAAATATAATCTTTTACCAAACGCTACTACTATCACTAATCAGAGTGGTAAAACATTGCTTGTACACTTAAGCAATCAACTAACAGGTCATTTGGTTACCTAAACATATCGAGTTATCATATACAGTACCCTAGTTTAATTCTAACTAGGTTTCAAATAAACTCTAATGAGTTGTCAATCCTTTTATAGGGGATTAGCGAGTGGAGGTACGAATAATTAATTTGTTTTGTAGGGATTTCTTAACGGATGAGCTGTTTAGGAAAAGAAGAATCTAAACCCTAGGCCTGACAACCCTAAGAAGTCATCAAGGTGTGAATTAACCCAATTTTGGTATGGCTTATCCATGAACACCTTAAACCTGAACCGGTCTGGATTGTGAGGTTGAAAGATATGTAGTTCTTGTCAACTCAGTATTTTAGTGGACGAATCAGAAGATCCTGCTGGGGTATTGACTAGTTGATTGAACATGAAAGCCCAATATGACAGTTGATTATGATTACCAAAGCAAGCTAATCACCATTCCCAAATTTGATATATATTTGATTATTTGATTTCTCGTTTCTCATTTATTTACTTTTCTTTTATTTCCTTTCTTATTATTTTTAGGATAGTTTATCAAAAACATTTCTTTCATACTTCGTACTATAATCCAATTAAAGTACTAATTAGATCTATTTATGTTTTTATTAAAATTAATTTAGTGCTCGTTTCCTTTGTGTACGATTCTCAAAGTACTTGCCTACTCCGTTGTAACTATAATACAACCTGACCCGTATACTTATGGATACCACTTTTCACATCTTTTGTGTAGGATTTCTACTCTAGACGTTGATATGTCCAAAGGCGGTCAAGTTGTTGGCACCGTTGCCGAAGAGGCTACGATCCTTAGTTATCTTATTACTTATTAACATTACTAACATGTTTCTGCTCTTCAAGGAACTTGAGTAAAAATTCTCATCTAAGATACCCATAACAGTGACTACAAAAATCAGACTTGCATAAACAATGGACATTTTGATTATATGTCGTTGGATGAGGATTTAGATTACTATAGTGATATTTATGAGGAATGGGTTTATAAGGAATGGGAGTTTCAGGAGAACCAACAACTATTAATGCTTAAATTAAGTCAATTTCAAGAAGAAATTTCCACTCCCTTACAAGATGATGACATTAGCATCAATACAAGTTCGAAGGGGTATTAGTACGAGCAAGACCAAAGGTTAAACATGAGGAGAATTTAACTGTAAACGCTCGTGAGGAATGGTAGCTTTTGAATAACCGGTTAACCTTGAGTATGGCATAATATCAAGACAGATTAGAAGAAATAACACCCCAAAAACTTATAGAATCGATTTAAAAAATGGTAAGCAAACACATAAATCGATTAGGAGTTGAGCTCACCTACTCAACAATGTTAGATTCTCTCAACGGAGACGGAACGTAAGATCAGTACGTTATAGGTCTACCCCAACAATCGAAGCTAATGACATTCACCACCTATCCAGTGCAAGAATGCTTAAAGTTTAGAAAACCTATGAGAAAGAGTGAGGATAAGCATGAACTATCGGGGGAAATACTTAACTTGAATGTTTTTTGCAAGAAATTGATCCTTAATCAAAAGGCCAAAAGGTTTAATGATTTAGGGGTCTTCTAGATGTTGAAAAGATCGAAAAAATACATCGATAGGACTTATGACCACATGGCAAGCATCATCCAAATAATATCACTGGTAAGGATGAAGATAGGGCTAAATAAACTACAAAAGTACTCGATTACTACAAGAAACACCTAATAGAATAGTAATACAACCAGTAGAAAAACTCAAAAGCCTCTGGAACTAGGATCCAAGTTATGTGGTACAAAATGGTACACTAATTGAGACGTTCAAGGAAATTCCTGTAATACCATTTTTGTTAGAAGAATTATCTAAGCACTTTATGCATAACAAATACAAACAGCAACCCTTGAACCTTTTGCAAATCAAGGACTTTAAACAAAAGTTATAATGGTTGTGTTGTTCCTTAATTGTACAAGTGATTAGTGGTTATGATTTGCGGAAAGAATTATCGATGATTAGTGCAGAATAAACGAAAAAGAATAGAATGACACGATGGGTGTTCGACCAATATGGCCAGAAGCAAATTGTAGAAAGCACCCAAGTGCATACTAAGCAAGTTGCTGGACGAGACCGGCAATAGGACCTGACATTTTTATATAACTTTAACTAACTGTACAAAATATTATATTTTATTGACCAAATATCTAAAAGTTTGCAGGAAGATAAAAAATAGCGCTAACACACCTGAGGCACCCTGAAGATAAAAAATTTGAGAAGAACAGAGTCATTGCCACAACACAGTAACCTTGTATCGCAACACCGTGGCTAGCAGTATGAAAATCATCTTGATGTCACAACACTACTCTTTTGTGTCGAGACATAACAAATAGTTTCCCAAAAATTCTAAACTGCAGGGTGTGTCGCGACAATGAACTCTAGTGTCACGACATCCACGGAACCCTTGTGTTACGACATCGTTGTAATTTTTTACAGGGTCAACCCGACTAGTTTGCACAACCCAACTGCAGAAACCTTATTTCACTCGATTTTTAGCCTTATAAATCTCTAGTTTTAACCTACAAATGCCTCAAAGCACCTTCTAAACCTATCTTAACTACTAAAAACTCTTTAATCCCCTCCATTCTTAAAACCCTATTTCAATCCAAACCCTAACTACAACCAATCTCTTTGGTTGATTCTAAAGGCTAAAGTTGGGTGCAAAACCATCCAGCATTCGAAGAAGAAGCAATAGGGTCGAGGTTTAAGTATCTCTTCTCTCGTTTTATTGTTCCATTGATTATCACTAAATTATTCTTTTGTTTATTTAAAAGTAGAATAGTAGAAAATGCCTCCTAATAAAGGTAAGAAAACTACGGTCCAAGAAACTCTGATAGTTTCAAACCCTGCAAAATTTGAGAATCCAAATGTTAAAAAATATTTTCTCGAATAACAGGGTAAACCTTTCATTCAAAAGTGAGGGTGCGAACCTTCAGTGGTTTTGTGTAACGAGATTTGGACTTTTACTATAACAAAGACTTCCTTAATAACACCAATTTATTCAAATTTAAACATATAAATATGGAGGATGTCTTTAAGTACTTAACTCAAGGTAGAGGTACATGGAACCGTAGGCTAGATATAGATTTGCCAACTAACTTTAATCAAGAGATTATGTTTCCAGTAGCAAAAATGTGGGTACAGTTCATAGGCACTAGAATTGCACCCGCATTAAATGTTTCTAATATTAATACTTTTCAAGCTATTTTGTTGTATGGCATTTTGTAGCGCAAGCAGATATGTGTGGGTAGATGGATTTACCATGAAATGAGGTGCTGTGCACACAACTAAAAGTTGAAATCTTCTTTCCCCACTTGGTGACAGAACTGTGCCGAAGGGCAGAAGTTCCAATGAAAGAGATTGAACAGTTCATGGAACCAATAAGAAGCATCATCAGATATTCATTGTATACGCAATATGTCAAGCTTCAAAGAAAATAGATATGAATTGGAATCAGAGAAGGAAAGAAAAGATGGATGTACCAGTTTCACTTAAATGGAAAGAGAAATCGAAAGCTCGAAGAGGGGCAAATGGGAGTACGAAGGAAAAGCTTGATGGGATGATTAAGTGGATGCAGGAAACATGCCTGGTACTCTAAGAATTTGCCCGACTAAGTGGGTTACGAGCTCTAAATTACCTGCTACACATGTTTGACCAAACGCAAGCACATTATGGAGATGAAAAGGAGGAGGCAAATTTAGAGAATAAGAGTAAACAAGACCTCCTAAGAGAAGAGGATGATTATGATGCGACTTTTCAGCCGTAATATTCTACAACAAAAGGGCCCGTCATCTAAAGCACAACCCGTCATGTACCTTTAATGGGTGGGAGCTCCCACCAAAAAGAGAGCTCAGGAAAGGGAGAAGCCCTAATGGAAAGGAGGCATTTATCATGTTTAGATAATTCAGATAGAGATTAAGTTAAACTTTTCATTCTTCTATTTTGGGATTGTATTAATTTCTGGATGATTTTTAAGTTTTGCTAGGACTAAAAGTAATAATAAACCAGTAGTTGCTTCGTGTTTAAATTTTTTATGCAGGAAACTCACATGGAGGAAGCACAAAAATTTCGAGCTAATAATCATCAAAGAAGGATGAACTCACCAATAGCTAATGAATCCATCACGACTAATCATGTAACCACTTTCCTTATCTTTTATAGGGCTACACATTGAGGATAATGTGTCATCTAAAATGTAGAGGATAACATAGAAAATTTTATTTTAAATTTTTATCTATTTCTTTAATTTTTCTTGTCATTTGTGTGCTTGAGCTTGTAGAAATACAAGTGATTGGTTAAGAGCATGTACATAGGTTGATGTATTCATGGTAAATTTGCCATGAGGATAGGTGATTTTAAATTTTTTGTTATTAGACTAATAAGTTCTATATATTACATTGTAAAATAGGTATTAAGCAATTGAATGTACCAAATGATATAAAGAATCCCAGAAAACGAGCATACTAGTATAATGATAAATTGTTGAACTTGTGATTGTTTGGTTGATTAAAGTTGTAAATATTAAGATACCTAGGATGACCTAAGGCATTGTTTGGTATACACCCAAAGCTAAAAATCTAACCCTATTATTTATCTTTGGTACTTATTTGATCCTAAACTGCACGACTATAGACGTTTGGCCATACTTATTGAGGGTTAAATAGATACATTATGGAAGATTTTTTTAAAAATAGAGTGAAATAGGAAGGGTCAGTGTAATATAGTGATTATAGGTTAGACAATTTGTGCAACAAAAGAAAATTTCAAAAAGAAAGTCAAAACTAGTAGAAAAAATACTTGAGAAGTAAAAGAACTTGTGAGGGAGATGTATTGAAAAGGAAAAAATGTAACAAGTCATAAAAGTAGAAAAGCTCGTGCATAAAGACTCATGACCTAATCGTAATTATTATATTATGATGTGACATCTTATATGGAGAGATAAGGAAGGTTAAAGAAGGAGAAATAAAGCGGTGAGCGGGAAAGAGTTACTAAGGGGGAGAATATGGGGACAATATGATGTGCCAAATTATTTTCATGCTTGAAAATATTTGAAGCTTACTATTTTTGAAATCCATACTTGTCCTAAGCCTCAGGACGTTACAAGCCGAAAATCCCTATATCATCTAGTTAGACTTATTCACTACTTGAAATCATATTGAATAGTTACATTTATGACTGTTTGTATTCTACGAGGATAATCAAACTATTTGTATAATTTATTGATGGATTCTTACATTTGAAACCCTTAAATGCTTGTATGTTTTTTAATATAATGAACTTAGGTGTTTGATATCAAAAGTGCTAAGTCAATTATATCTCATGCCAAGATTATGCGTGAGTATGAAATGCCTATTCATGTGCTCCAAAACTAATGCTTGTATCATACTTGTTCAAGGAACATCTTTTCATTTATTGTTTTTGTTTGTGTTGCTTGATGACAAGCAATGACTTAAGTGTGAGGGAGTTTGATCTGCTGTGATTTGGTGTAGCAAATTAAACTAGTTTTCACACTTTAAGAGCTTGAACATAAGCATTCTAGTTGCGTTTTAATTACATTTCCGTAAGTTTAGTTAAATTTAATAAAGCATGTAATTTGAGTCTTTATTGACCTTACGGGCCAAATGAGGCCTAAAAGTGAGCTAATATACTTTATAAGTGTGTAGGAGACCATTAGAAGGTGTATTAATTCGATACTAGTTGCTAGGTTGCAACAGGGAGAATTGTATGTCGTAACATAGGGAACAGAATAAAAAAATTCCTAGACAACCTTCAATGTCGTGACATTGCTTGAGAATGTCATGACATACCCTAAAGACACCTTGAAGTTGAGCATATTGCCCTCGATGTCATGACACAGGACTTGGTGTGTCAAAACATCGCCTCTATACGGGAAATAATTACGAGCCAAGGGCGTTTTGGTCTACACAATCAAATGTTAAGCACGAAAACGGTAGCTGACCTAGGGTTAAGGACGACGACCACCCTAAAGTCTATAAATAGGCTTATTTAGCACATGTTATGGACACCATTCATCTTGTATAGTTTTCTATTTAAATTTAGTCTTTAGTTTTTCCATTTTCTTAGGTTTTAAATTTTATTTTCGTTTTTATTTTTTGCCTTTGTATAGAAATCAGATTTTGGAATTATTGTCAAACTCTGTGAAGATTCTATGCTTATTTCAATAACAAATCAGGTTTCTTCTAAACTCTACTATTGAATTATTCTTTATGTTCACTCCTTCCATCAAGTTTACATCATTTATTAGATCCATGAGGAACTAATCCTCGTATAGGGGATTAGCGAGTGGAGGTATGAATAATTAACTGTTTGGTAGGGATTTCTTAACAGATGAGCTGTTCAGGAAAGAAAGAATCTAAACCCTAAGCCTAACAACCCTAGGAAGCCATCAACGAGGGAATTAACCCAAATTTCGTATGGTCTATCCGTAAACACCTTAAACCTGAACCAGTTTGGACTGTGAGTTCTGAAGATAAGTAGTTCTTGCCGACCTAATATTTCAGTGGATGAATCAAAAGGTCCTATTGGGGTATTGACTAGTTGATTGAACAAGAAAGCCTGAGATGACAATTGATTATGATTACCAAAGTAAGCTAATCACTCATTCCCAGATTTGATATATATTTGATTATTTTATTTCTTGTTTCTCATTTATTTACTTTACTTTTATTTCATTTCTTATTATTTTTAGAATAGTTTATCAAAAACCTTTCTTTTGATACTTCGTACTATAAACCAATTAAAGTACTAATTAGATCTATTTATGTTTAAATTAGAATTAATTTAGTGCTCGCCTTCTTTGGGTACAATCCTTGGAGTACTTATCTACTCTGTAGTAACTATATCACAACTTGATATGTATCCTTGCGGATATCGCTTTTCACATCTTTTGTGCAGGATTTCCACTCTGGACGTTGGTACATCTGGATGTAATCAAGAACCGACTGAGTATTTTCTAGCCAATATTCAAATTTCACAAGATCATCATTATACAAACCTCAGAATTCTTCTCCTCTGCACTTATGAATCTTATCTATAGGGGGTCGATTAATAGTTACATGATTTAAGCTTTAAGGACGATAGGGTGCCAGGGAAGGCATAGGAAGGGGCGGAGGTTGTGGAGCCATAGGGTTAACTCACACAAATTGAGCAAACTGTTCATTCATCATCTGGAAGAAGGCACCATGGTCCTCATTGTTGGGACCGCTGATATGCCCCGTGGCGCAGCGAAAAAATATTTCGATGATCCACAGCTATGGATCCATTTACGAGGAACAAAACCAGTTAGAATAGGATTAAAGATGTACCTTCTTAACTGAAATGCGATGAGAGGATGCTTCTAATTCGATGTCGATTCCAAGTCACAAAGAAAACATTCGAGCNGAGCCTCTACATAGTCCACCTAGTCAACCACAAATAGAAAAACTCTTTGAACAATTTCAAAGAGAATTCAAAGACGACTATTAGACCTTTTTGTCAATTTTCTTTTTAAAGCACACTTACCTTAATTCGAGATTTTGATATCATATATGGGAAATGGAATCAAATCTTATAGAGAACATATGGAAAGCATTAAACATGTTATATTCTTTCCAAAAAGAATTATAACATATTTAAAGTATTAAAAACGTTATATTCTTTCCAAAAAGAATTATAATTATCATGTGTCAATATTTGACCGAAATCATAATAAATTATTATAATAATTTTAGTAAACTATATTTTGTTAAAATTTTATATAAATCGAATTCATATATTAATTTTAACTATATTCTCTATTTGTGTACACAAGCTTGTACATTTAATTCGTTTAATATTTAACTATCAAATTAAATTAATTCAACAATTAATTTAATTCATGTGATAGCTAAACACAATACCAAATGTGTTCCGATTTTGTTAGTTTTAACCATAGGGTGTGACCTTGTAGGTTCTTATAACGTTAGTAGTAATACTAGAACATTTCTAATAATATAAGCAATGAGTGGCATCTCGCAATGCATCATTGCTACCTAAGTTACAATAAGTCGTAATTCGACATAACCTTTTCATGATGATCTTTTCATGTATTATATCATTTTATCCTTAATATCTAGATTCGACACAAGTCATGAAATAGTCACACTTGTATAGTCCAATCTCATATTTCTTAATTTTTTGAGTAAACTGCAATAAAGAAATAAGTGTGATATCTCATATCAACTTATTCGAGTATGGTCATGGATTTTTAGTCTCACTCCATCAAGAGGCCTAAGATATTGCCCTCATTATGCCGGAAGGATAAATTGTATCTTGATCAACCATATCCCATTACATGGATTATGTTATATTCTACATCAGTTTTTATAGTACAACCTGTTACGGTAGACGTTTGACTGTATCAAAATATACTACTCACGATGTTGGGATAATGATAATATCAAGTCTGAGGATCATATACGTTGTGATCACTATGATTAATATTGTGGCTATTACATAATAATCCAAGAAATATACTCATAGTGAGTCAGTCAAATATGTTTTTCTCTAACACATACTCATGTATTGATTTTGACATCCCTATGATAATGACAACTTTTTGTCATCAATCAACCACACATTAGTCTCAATGCATTATTGTTGTCCAAGCCCATAATAATACTTGACTAAGGACTTTTTAAGAATAATCATATTTTCTTAAGAATTTATTACGATTCAGTTTATTTATATACATAGAAAATGAAATTGAAATAATAATGGCAATGCCTTATATTAATAAACAAGGTAAAACAAGTATGTAATTACAATAATCTCATGATTGGTCATTGGCATACTATAACACTCACTTCCAAGTATTTGAGATATAGGTAAACTATGACTTGCTCCCTTTTTGGAAGCCGAAACGTTACTATCAGCTTCATCGGGTACGACACGATTAGACTTGGTCGACATTTTATATTTATAAGAAAAACAAAGTCAGATCGAATCAAAAAGCATCACACCAATACAGGTTATTCAAGCATGTATTTTCTAGACTCAATACATGTAACACCCCTTACCCATATTCGATACCGGAATAGGGTACGAGGTATTACCAGAGCACATACACTTTTAACCATATTAAACCGAGTTGTAAAATTTCATCTAAACTAAAACTTTCAAATTGTTATTCTTGATTCGCTAATTAGGGTTTACGTGACCCAATATACTCACAATCTTTCACTTCCTCGTCGTATGAATTTATAAATTTCCACTTACTTGTTGAATTCATCACAAGTACCTGAATTGATCCATATCATTTCATATTCTCATGTCGTCACATTTTCCTATTTAACTATTATAATATATCAATTACTCAATATCTCATAAGCTAGGTGTCACATATACATTATCCATTCATCTCCCATACAACTATCAATATTAGCCACAAAGGTAGTAGAAATTTTCTCTATTCGATGTTAAACCAAAACATGTTACTTCATTACCAACTAACCTTACTAATAAACAAATTCTCATGGCATTAAATAACCATCACGCATCAAAGACAAACATACTTGACATTTCCATCACATAAACCGAATTAATCAGTGCAACCTCA
>JABFAF010278427.1:7051-28765 GCA_013677275.1 Gossypium schwendimanii
TCTTATGAGTTTTTCATGATATCTAGTCCTTAAAATTGAAGTATTAGCCATTGAATTGTAAGTTTTTAAAAAGACAAAAATGGAGTCATTAATGGTGGATTTTGAGATTTTGGGTAAAAATGTTATTTCAAAGTGTTATTATATTAGTTTCAATGAGATTAAGAGGTTTTGAAACTTTCGTTGAATTTTCGTTAATGACTTCTCATGTTTTAATGAATTTTGTGAAAATTGCCTAAAAGATGTCGAAAAATGTTGATACCATGAACTGGGCATTTTAGTGTAATTTAAAGGTTGGGAATTAAGCGTAGATGATTAATAAGATGAACGGAATTAATTTTAGGAAAAAAGGTTAAGCATAGACTGAGTAATGAGCATTTTAAGTTTGTTATGTTAATGGTTTTGAGTTACTTGGGAAATCAACTTAGGCTTGTGTTTTGGTTGGTTTGAGTGAATCCTTGGTCGTTATTTGACTGTATTTATTATATTATTGTTGTGTGTGAAGCCTTGGATTCATTAGGGCCTTCAACCAGTTAAAGAAAGAGCTAGATTGAGCTTTCGGTTTCTCGGCAAAAGTATTAGTGGTGAGTGTTTGGAATCGCTATCATAGACACGAGTCATGCGTATTTGGGAATTTAGTTGTAGCCTAAACCCCTACTCTATATTTGTGTGAGGTTTATGTGCTCGCATGATTATGAACTTGTGCATAGTGATGAGGAACTCAGATATGCGGTATGTGGATATGATAATTGTCATGAGAAGTACAAATGTATACATAATTTATAAATGTTATATGAAAGTGATAGTGTTTAGAAAAATATGCTAACATGCAGTGATAGTTCTCGGATAATCAATAAGTAATATGTGTGTTAATTTGATATTTTTGCCTTGTGATTCTTGAAACTGTTAGATATAGTTGGTATGCTATAGGATTGTGAGTACTCACCTTTACGTTCAGTGATATTGGGCGTTGATGCCTTAGGACATGTTCAGAGGGATAAGGTAATGTGAGCTAAGCTCCATTCAATGGGACATGTGAGGGGAAATAAAGAGAGTGTTAGCTATATGCTTCACTTCTGGGACATGTTTGACTCTAGGAGTTTATATTTGGTGTGTTAGAGATCCGTGTATCTGATGAGTGATGATAGAGCTCATTATAAGTTTTATAACTCAAGTGTCAAATTATCTTGTATTATATCTATATATGTGTGTTGTGTGATGAATGCCTTAATAAATATGTGATTTCTATGGAAGCTATCCTGATAAATGTTATGCAAATAAATTGTTAGACGATGCATGTTAAATTGTTACTCGTTACTAAACATAAAACTCTAGTATCGTATCTGTATGTGGTTATTGTGGATGCATGACAAAATGTTTGCATTGTGGTTGTTTCACTCATTCACTGAGCTTGTTAAGCTCACCCACTATTTTCAACATTTTTAAATTAGTAACGGTTCCGTGTGGGCGGTGTGGTTGTCCTAAGGAGTGAGCCAAGGAAGACTCGTTTATTCTCATATGTGTTCTTTCAGTTATTTTCGTATTGAGAAACAAGGCAATGTGGTAGACTTGTTTAGTGTCATGATAAGTTGGATTATTTACCGACCTTGTTTTATTTTGGTTTTGGAAGTTTGTAAGTTTATATGTTTGCTTATGTTCATGAACTTTAAATATGGCTTGATGTATCTTGCTTGGTCACATTTTGATGACTTGAACTATTAAATTTAGCCGTTGGATGATTATTTTTCGAAGTAATTGATGCATGATGCTTAGAAACTGTTTTGGAGTGAGTTAATTGCATTTCTACCCTGCATTTTTATGTTCAAAGGCAGAGGTATCGATAATTGGGTTCCAAAATTGATACCTCTATGTTTATAAATGTGCAGGAAGTCAAAATAGGAATTTGGTATTGATACCTTTGCTCGAATATCGATACTCATGGTTAAAGTATCGATATTTCATGATAGGTACCGATAATTTATGAGACTTTGGGATTTAGTCAAGAAATAAAATACAAGTCTGGTATCGTTTTTCCAGGTGATATCGATACCACACAAAGAAAATATTGATACCCTAGTATCATTACCGATACCTACAGACATATTTTGAGAATTTTACTAAATGGACCTTATGTATGTTATTGCTCGTTTTTAGGATTATTTATGGTATGACTTGCATGTAACATGGATAACTAACAAGTATAATTGACCTAAAACCTTTACGAATGCTAAAATAAAATACGCTTCATTTAGAATGAATTTTTACTTTTTGTATATGACATGAGTCGGTGGTGTGGCATCCTATATTCGAGCTTGATGAGCAGGCCGGGTATAGGGTGTTACAATATTGATTGGAAAATCGATACCCAAACAACATTCTATTTCTTGTCTAAAAATCAAATCCCAGAAAATACTGGTACATTTATTAAAATATCGTTTATTTTACCCCAAGTATCGACACTCGTGATAAGGTATCAATAACAAATTACAATACTGACTTCCTGCTCAAGGAAATATCATAGAGGTATCATTTTTAAAACCTGAATATCGATACCTCTATTCCAAACACAAAAAATACAGCATAAAAAGACAAATAATTCATCCCAATCATAAACCATTCAACATGTAACTAATACATCGTCAAATAAACATCAAAATGACGATAATAAGAGTTCAATCATCGAAAACATGTCCGAGTAACCAAGTGATATAACAAGAACAGTGTCCATAAATCCTAAGAATTAGTAAGATATGAAAATAACCAAAAACGTCATGGAAACATTTATGCAATAGTTCTACCACATTGCCTTTATTTCCCAAACCATAAACGGATAATAAATCATCTATGAAGTGTTACTAGAGACTCGCTTGGATCAATCCCTTGGAACCACATCACTCACAATGGAATACTACTAATCTACAATGGATTAAAAGGAGTGGGTGAGCTTAACAAGCTCAATAAATGTCTAGAACAACTACCATGCAAACAGTTTATCAAGCATTAACGAACATCCATTTAGCATAATTACAACATTTCAACTTTATTTTCATATTAATAGTTCATGCATCTTTCAATGATTCATTTACATAATAATCATATATCATTTAAGCATACACCACAATACTTATAAACATTTTCATTGATAAATTGACACTTGAGCTTTGAAACGTAAAAGTGGGCTCTATCACTACTCATTGGAAATATTGATCTCCAACACACCAAAAGACGCAGAGTCAAATATATCCCAAAAAGTGAAGCATATAGCTAACACTCTCTATCACACCAAACTTGTCTCATTGAATAGAGGTTAGCTCACATTCCCTTATTTCTCTAATATGTCTCAGGGCCTCATCGCCCAAATCACATAACACATATAGGTGAGCACTCACAATCCTATGGCATGCCAACTATATTCAATGGTCTGAAGGTTTGCAAGGCCAAAATATCCGTTATTAACACACACATTTACTTATTGTTCACTACACTTAATCTCTACATAATCACATTATAAGAACAACACATTCACTATCATATGACACATATATCATGCCCACAATTAACTCTTTTATAATAGCCATCATAAGCCTATTACACAAATCACTATGTCACATTATAATCCATAAATCCTCAACACATTTGCACATATAAATTCATGAGTATGAGAAAGCTTACACTCAGAATTTACAGTAGGGGTTTAGGCTATTTCTAAATTCCCAATTAACGCATTGAATTGTGTCCGCAAGCATTGATTCCAAACACTCAGCAATTACACTTTCATCGAAATGCCGAAAGCTCAAACTAGCCTTTTTGAACTCGTAGACGTTCCTAGCGAATCCGAAGCTTCAACACAACAGTACAATCAACAATCAACAATCAACTAAGGACCCACCTCAAGCAATCAAAATACAAGCCCAAGCCAAGTTCTCAAGTAACTGAAACGTCCAACATAGCAAACTCGAATTCCAATTATCTCAATCTACACTTAATATTTTTGCCTAAAACATAATCCATTCATCTAATTATTCACCTACGACTAATTCTCAACCTATAAGCTATGTAAAACTACTCAATTCATGGTATCGAAATTTTCGATATGTTTATGGAAATTTTCATGAAAATTCATTAAATTCTTAGAAATGCTTAATAAAACTTCAAACTAAGTTTAGAAACCTTTTAATCACATTAAAACTAGTTGAAAGACACTTTGAAACCAAATTTTTATGTAAAATATCAAAATCCACCATTAACGAACTAATTTTTGACTTTTAATTAAAACATGCGGTTCAATAGCTAAAAACTCAGTTTTAAAGACTAGATAACATTTAAAACTAATAGAAAGACGAATGGTCACCTTCAATGGAATAACAATGACGCTTTTGTTGAAAATCCGGAAACCCTACAAACTTGACAATGGAGAAATCTATGGTGTTTTAGATGTTTATCTCTTGAAATTTTATAGAGGTTTAAGGCTTGGGTGATGATAGAAATCAAAATATTAGAGTTTGGAAATAAGAAATCAATTACAAGAGGCTAGAGAGAACAAGGGACGACAAATCAATGTCTTGGGGAAAAACTATTGTGACTTGTAGATAGGGAAAGTTACTAGGTGGGTTTTTAAGATTTGGCTTAATTGTTTCATAAATAAACAAAATTTTGACCATTTTACAAATCAATACTTATTTCAAAACTGAAAGCCTTTTTAGTATCTTTTTTAAAAATTGATTTAACTTTCAAGATACCATAGACAAAAACACTTTCGAATACCATGCTTATGAAATTCTCGAGCTCACTACAGCTAAAATTCCTAAAATACCCTTAAACTTCTAGGTTCAATTTTGGAGTGTTACAACTTTCCCCCTCTAAAAATGAATTTTGTCCTCGAAATTTACCTGAGCTAAGCAAATAAGGATATTGTTGTTTCATCGAATCTTCAACTTTCCAAGTATTCTCTTCTGTCTTGTGCTTGTGCCACAAAAACTTAACCAATGAAACCCTCTTATTTTGCAAAACATTCTCTTCACGAGCTAGAATCTCAATCGACTCTTCCTCAAAAGGGAGATCAGTTTGAACTTCAATCTCCTCTACTGGCACAATATATGATGGATCTAAATGATTCTTCTACAACATAGACACATGGAAATCATGAATCCGCTCAAGTTCTGGTGGCAACTTGAGATGATAATCTACCGAACCATCGCCTCAACAACTTTATAAGGTCTAACATACCTTGGACTCAATTTACCCTTCCTTCCAAACCTCAAAACCTTTTTCCAAGGTAAAACTTTCAAGAATACATTATCGCCAAGTTGAAACTCGATATCTCGATGTTTCAAATCCGCATAAGATTTCTACCTATCAAACGCTGCTTTCAAATGATCACAAATCAATTTTACCATCTCTTCAGTCTCACAAACTAAATCTGGTCCAACAACACGCTTTTCATCCAATTTTGTCTAACACAAAGGATTTCTACACTTCCTTCCATACAATGCTTCAAATGGTGCCATACGAATACTCACTTGAAAACCGTTGTTCTAAGCAAACTCCGTTAACGATAAATATCACTCCTAACTACCATTGAACTCAATCACACAGCTTCGTAACATATCCTCTAAAACTTGAATTACTCTCTCTAACTGACCATTAGTTTGGGGGTGATAAGTCAGTCGTACTAAAACTAAACTTAAACCCCAAAACCTCTTGCAAACTCTTCCAAAACCTTGATGTAAAATGCGGATCTCTATCTAAGATAATCAAAACTAGAACCCCATGAAAAAGTACAAATTCAGTAATGTAGAACTCTACTAACTTCTGCAAAGAATAATTGATACACATAGCCAAGAAATTCACACTCTTCGAGATTCAATCAACAATTACCCACATTGAATCATTTGATAGAGTCAAAGGCAAACTCGAAGCAAAGACCATGGTGATCATTTCCCACTTCCATTCAAGAATTGCAATCGGTTGCGACAAACTTGAAGGAAACTGATGCTCTACCTTTACCTTCTAACAAACCAAACATCAAGACAAAATCCGTGACACCACGCTTCAACCCAGGCCACCAATAAATCTTTTGAAGATCACGATATATCTTACCACTACCGGGATGCATAGTGTAAGGGCTACTATGGACCTCAGTAAGGATTAGTTGCCTAAAATATACATCATGTGACACACATAACCTATCTCAAAAGTTCAATATACCATCACTCTCAACCTCAAAACTCTTTTAACACTTTACTCAACCTGTTGAATTCTCTTTAACAATTCTCCATCTAATGGTTGGTTCTATTTAATTTGTTATTACAAAGTCAGCCTCACTTGAAGTTTAGCTAACAAACCACCATCATTAGCCAAACTCAAGCCTGCAAACATGGCTCTCAACTCCACCATCGACTTTCTACTTAAAGCGTCAGCAGCAACATTCACCTTGCTAGGATAGTACTCTGTCACACAATCAAATCCTTTAAAATTTCAATCAAGCGCCTTTGCCTTAAATTCAAATCCTTTTGGGTGAGGAGGTACTAAGGCTCTTATGATCTGTATAAATAACACACTTCTCACCATACAAATAATGGCGCCAAAACTTAAGCACCAATGCCACAACAATTAATTCCAAATCATGAGTAGGATAATTACGCTTATGAGTCTTCAACTGCCTCAAATCATAAGCCACAACCTTACCCTCTTGCATCAACAGACAACCATGTCCCAAATACAAAGCATCACTATAAACCACAAAATTGTTTCCATGCTCTGGTTGAATCAATACTAGTGCTTCAGTCAAAATTGCCTTAAGTCATTCAAAACTTTTCTGCCTTTCATCTGTCCATTCAAACACCATATCTTTCTAAAGTAGTTTCATCAACGGTGCAATAATAAGGGAAAACCCTTCAACTAATCTACGATAATAGCAAGACAAACCCAAGAAACTCCAAACTTTAGTAATACTCCTAGGCAGCTTCCACTCTAAGATCGCCTTAATCTTCTTTGGACCCACTCGAATCCCTTTTGCCGACACAATATGACCTAAAAATGCAACTTTCTTAGGCCAAAATTGACACTTACTCAACTTTGCATACAACTTCTTATCTTATAAAGAAACCCTTAAATGCGCTTTGTGTTCCTCCTCTGAACGAGAATACATAAAGATATTGTTTACAAAGACAACCACAAACTGATCCAAGTACGAATCGAATACTCGATTCATCAAATCCATGAACACAGTAGAGGCAATAGTTAAACCAAATGGCATGACCAAAAACTCATAATGTCCATACCGAGTTCTAAAAACAGTTTTCAACACATCAAAATCCTTCACCTTCAACTAATAATACCCAGATCTTAATTTAATCTTAGAAAACACCATTGCACCTTGGAACTGATCAAACAATCATCAATCCGAGGCAAATGATACTTATTCTTGAGGGTCAACTTTTTCATCTACGTATAATCAATGCACATCCTCATCGTACCATCCTTCTTCTTTACAAACAAAACTGTTGCACCCCACAGAGATACACTCGGTCGAACGAAACCTCTATCAAGCAACTATTGCAATTAAATCATTAACTCTTTTAGCTTTATTGGTGCCATGCGATAGGGCATTTTAGATACTGGTGCAGTACCAAGATAGAACTCAATACCAAAATCCACTTCACATTCCGGTGGCAAACCAGACAACTCTTTAAGAAATATGTTAGGAAAATCCTTAATACTGCAAATATCTTGAACTCTCAGATCCTTACTAACTGAATTCATCACATAGGCTAAGTAAGCTTCACAACCTCTTCCTATCATCTTCTCAGCCTTCATAGTCGAAACCAAATTAAACATAAATCTCAGTCTTTCAACGACAACAACAATTTCCAACCCATCACTATTCCTCTAAGTAATTCATTTCGTCTTAAATTCTACCTTAGCCTTAAGTTCAGTCAACTAGTTCATACCATGAATAACATCAAACCCGTAGAAAGGCAATTCCATAAGATCAATAGGGAAAACATGCCCTCGTAGCATAAGAGCACCACACAGAGATACACTTGGTCAAATGAATCCTCTATCAAGCAACTCTTGCAACTAAATCTTTAACTTTTTGCTCTTTTTGGTTCTATGTGATAGGGTGCTATAGACACTAGTGCAGAGGATAGAGCTCAATACCAAAATCAACTTCACATTCTGGTGGCAAACCAGACAACTCTTTAGGAAACATGTTAGGAAAATTCTTAAATAGTGCAAATATCCTAAACTCTCAGCTCCTTACTAACTGAATTCATCACAGAGGCTAAGTAAGCTTCATAACCTCTTCCCATCATCTTCTCAGACTTCATAATCGAACCACATAAGACATAAATATCAGTCTTTGAACAATATCAATAATTTCCAACCCATAATTATTCCTCTAAGTAAATTCGTTTTGTCTTAAATTCTACCTTAGCCTTATGTTCAGTCAACCAATCCATATCAAGAATAACATCAAACCCGTAGAAAGGCAATTCCATAAGATCAATAGGGAAAACATGCCCTTGTATCATAAGGGCATCCCACGGAGATACACTCGGTCGAATGAACCATTTGTCAAGCAACTTTTGCAACTAAATCTTTAACTCTTTGAGCTCTTTTGGTGCCATGCGATAGGGTGCTATAGACAATGGTGCAGTACCAGGATAGAGCTCAATGCCAAAATCCACTTCACATTCTGGTGGCAAACCAGACAACTCTTTAGGAAACATGAAAGGAAAATCTTTAAGAGCGCAAATATTCTGAACTCTTAGCTCCTTGCTAACCGAATTCATCATAGAGGCTAAGTAAGCTTCACAACATCTTCCCATCATCTTCTCAACTTTCATAGTCGAAACCACATTAGACATAAATCTCAGTCTTTCAACGACAACAACAATTTCTAACCCATCACTATTCCTCTAAGTAATTCGTTTCATCTTAAATTCTACCTTAGCCATAAGTTCAGTCAACTAGTTCATGCCAAGAATAACATCAAACCCGTAGAAAGGCAAATCCATAAGATCAACAGGAAAAACATGCCCTTGTATCATAAGGGCACCTTACAGAGATACACTCGGTCAGATGAACTCTTTGTCAAGCAACTACTACAGCTAAATCTTTAATTCTTTGAGCTCTTTTGGTGGCATGTGATAGGGTGCTATAGACACTGGCGCAGTACCCAAATAGAGCTCAATACCAAAATCCACTTCACATTTTGGTGGCAAACCAGAAAACTCTTTAGGAAACACATTAGGAAAATCCTTAACAATTGAAATATCCTGAACTCTCAGCTCCTTACTAACTGAATTCATAACAGAGGCTAAGTAAGCTTCACAACCTCTTCCCATCATCTTTTTAGCCTTCATAGTCGAAACCACATTAGACATAAATCTTAGTCTTTCAACGACAACAACAATTTCCAACCCATCACTATTCCTCTAAGTAATTTGTTTTGTCTTAAATTCTACCTTAGCCTTATATTCAGTCAACCAGTCTATACCAAGAATAACATCAAACACGTAGAAAGGCAATTCCATAAAATCAATAAGGAAAACATGACCTTGTATCATAAATGGGTATCTACAATAAACTTTTTTCACTATCACACTATATCCATATGAACTAATTACAGTCATACCCAAATCAATAGTCTCTACAGGGATTCCTAACTTAGAAGCCAATTCATTCAAGATATACGAATATGTAGAGCCAGAATCAACCAAAAAAAGTAATGAAGTAGACTGCAAAGTGAAAGTTCCTGTGATAACATCAGTCGGATCCTAAACTTCTGGTTTCTGAACAACATAAACCTGAGCTGGACCTCCAGAATCAACCTGTGAAGCAACAGTTTGAGCAACAATCCACTCCCAACTGGTCTTCTATTACCTCTATTGCGACCACGGCCTCTAGTAGGTGTAAAAGTAGGTCTCGAACTCTGAGTCTGTGAAACCTCTACACTATTTGGGCAATCCCTTAAAAAATGATCCTTCGAGCCACACTTAAAATAACCACCTATCAACTTGCAACACTCACCTGAATACATTTGCTCACAATGAGCACAAAGTGGCCATCTAAAACTACTTGTCAAATCCCAGTACTAACCACAACACTACTGTACTACCTAGATTGACTCGGTCGAGACCCACATCTCGTACCCCTACCAAAATTATAATTATCACGCTCTCTCTTAGGTTGTCAATTAGATGCACCATCGCAAGTCCTTTTACCAGATTCAGTAACCACAGAGTGAGGCAGCTTAGCTAAAGTATCATCAACTACTTTAGCTCTTTCAACTAAATCATCAAATATATCCACGTTCTAAGCTACCAAGTAAACCTGAATTTCACGACTAAGCCCAAATGGAAACCTCTTACAATGGTCCTTTTCAAAAAGAATCATCTTATGAGTGTACTGTCTAAGTCGCACAAACTCCGCTTCGTAGTCAGCTACTAAAAAATCTCCCTAAAAGACATAAAAAACTCCCATTTATGAGCCTCTATATACTGCTCATCCATAAACTTTCTCTTAAATACCTAAAGAAAATACCCCCAAGTCAACCAATCAGTGGTAGTAACTCCCTAATCATATTCCACCAACGATGATCCTCACCGTCGAATAAGGACATAACACAACTCAACTTCTCTTCGTCAGAACAGGACACCTATTGGAGGATGCTTTGGACTCCCTCCAACTAGTACCCAGCTACAGTCAGATCGGTACATTTCACTCTAGAAAACTCTTTACCACCTAACGCCCAAATATGTTCAAGCGGCAACCCTCGATTAATAGGTGCAAGATTGGCAAGTGCAGGAGTAGGGTTAGGAACAATAATCTGTTGAAACGTTTCAGTCATAACTTCTATTAGAGGGCCATCACCCTCATCAGGTATATTCACTCTACGCTGTGGCACAAGAGGTGCAAAGGATGTACCGTCCTTTTGAGCACTAGCTTTCACATTAACAAATCTATGAGGCATATCGTATCTACTAGTCTAACACATACACAAACAAACTAACAAATAGAAGTGTGAGTGGTAGGGAAATAATCCAAGCTACATTCTTGCAAACCAACTTTGGAATTAAAGACAATATGTTCTCATTCCTACCCCCACATACAATAAAATAATAAATATTTCAAACAATTTAGACAATCAAAGTAACTTAAACACTTGGGTTTCTAGATCCATGGGTTGTGAAACCCCAAATAGTACATCAACAACAATCACCTAGGTTCGAGTGTTAGTGAACTTAGGCTCTAATGCTACCAAATGTAACACCCTATACCCAGCTCGGTCGTCGAGCCTAAATATTCGGATACCACACCACCGTCTCGCAACTTACATAGTACAAATGAGCTCATTATTAAAGAAATGTCTTACATTTTAACATAGGCACAAGTTATGAGTCAAACTTACTTTAATCATCCTTAATACATACTAAACACATATCAAATAGTCTTACAAATATAATTAAACATGTATAGGGTTCATTTAGCAAAAATTTCAAAACTGACTGCGTAGGTATTGATACTGAAATAAAAGTATCAGTATTTTCTTTAAATTGTATTGGTACTGATTGGAAAATCGGTACTAAAACAACATTTTCTTTCTCACCTAAAAATCAAATCCCAAAAAATAATAATTTACTTATTAAAGTAATGATTATTTTACATCGGATATCGATACTTGTGATAAGATATCAATAAAAAATTATAATACTGACTTCCTATACAACGAAATAACATAGATGTATCATTTTTAAAACCCGAATATCGATATCATTCAACATGTAACTAATCATAACAAGGCAAATAATCCATCCTAATCATAAACCATTCAACATGTAACTAATACCTCATCAAATAAACGTCAAAATGACCACAATTACACTTCAATCATCGAAAACATGTCCGAGTAACCTAGCGATAAAACAAGAACAGTGTCCATAAATCTTAAAAATTAATAAGCTATGAAAATAATCAAAATGTCATGGAAACATTTATGCAATAGTTTGACCACATTTCCTTTATTTCCCAAATCATAAATAGATAATAACTCACCTATGAAGTGTTACTAGAGACTCGCTTGGATCAATCCCTTAAAACCACACAACTTACATTGGAATGCTACTAATCTGCAATGGATTAAAAGGAGTGGCTGAGCTTAACAAGCTTAGTGAATGTCTAGAAGAACTGCTATGCAAACAATTCATCAAGCATTAACGAACATCTATTTAGCATAATTACAACATCTCAACCTTATTTTCATATGACTAGTTCATGCATCTTTCAATGATTCATTTAAATAATAATCACATATCATTTAAGCATACACCACAATACTCATAAAAATATTCATTGATAATTTGGCACTTGAGCTATGAAATGTAAAAGTGGGTTCTATCATCACTCATCTAATAAACGGATCTTCAACACACCAAAAGACTCATAGAGTCGAACATATCCCAAAAAGTAAAGTACATAGCTAACACTCTCCATCACACCAAACATGTCCTGTTGAATTAAGCTTATCTCACAATACCTTATCTATCCAACATGTCTCAGGGCCTCAATGCCCAAATCACATAACACATATAGGTGAGTACTCACAATCCTATGGTATGCCAACTATATCTAATGGTGTCAAGGTTCACAAGGCCAAAATATTCTTTATTAACATACACATTTACTTACTATTCACTACACTTTATCTCTGCATAATCACATTATAAGCACAACATTTTCACTATCAGCACATATATAATGCCCACAAGTAACTTTTTCACAATAGTCATCATAAGTTTATTACACATATCACAATGTCATATTATAATCCACAAATTCACAACAGATTTCCACATGTAAATTCAAGAGTATGAGAAAGCTTACAATTGGAATTTAGAGTAAGGTTTTAGGCTACTTCTAAATTCCCAATTAATGCATCGAGTCGTGTCCACAAGCTTTTATACCAAACACACACCAATTACATTTTCTTCGAAAGTTCAAATTAGCATTTCCTAACTCATAGATATTCATATCGAATCTGAAGCTTCAACACAACAATACAATAAACAATCAACTAAGGGTTCACCTGGTGCAATCAATATACAAGCCCAAGCTAAGTTCTCAAGTAACCAAAATTTTCGACATAGCAAAATCGAATTCTAATTATCTTGGTCTATACTTAATCTTTTTTCCTAAAATTAATTCCATTAATCTAGTTCACTTATGACTAATTCTCAACCTTTAAGCTATGCAAAACTAATCAATTCAAAATATCAAATATTTTGACATATTTATGGTAGTTTACACGAAAATTCATTCAATCCTTAGAAATACTTAACGAAACTTCAAATTAAGTTTAGAAACCTTCTAATCACATCAAAACTAAGGAAGATGACACTTTAACTGTCACAAAATACTGTACTGATTTGAAGGTTTTCACTGAGTTCACTAAAGAGTCCCTTCAACCAAAAGGTTTTTTTACAAGTCTCAGTAATCACCATATACTCAGCTTTGGTGGTAGACAAAGTGAATGTAGTTTACAAAGTGGATTTCCAACTAATTGCCCAAGCTCTGATTGTAAAGACATATTTTGTGAGATATCTTCTTCTATTAAGGTCTCCAGCAAAATCGACATAAACATACCCAATGACTCCATTTCTAGTTCTTCCAAAATGTAAGCAAACATCAGTAGTACCTCATAAGTATAGTAAAATCCACTGAACTATTTTCCAAAGTTATTTTTCTAGATTCACCATGTAACTGCTAACTGCACTAACTACATATGATAAATCTAGATGTGAACAGACCATAGCATACATGAGATATCCCACTACACTAGAATATGGAACATGTGACATGTACTCAATCTCATCATCTGATTGTGGAGACAAAGTTGATGAAAGTTTGAAAGGAGCTGCTAAAGGAGTACTAACAAACTTAGCACTCTATATATTAAACTTGCAAAGAACTTTCTCAATATACCCCTTCTAACTTTACTTATTTTTTGTATCTCTGAGAATCTCCATACCAAGTATTTTTTTTGCTGATCCCAAATATTTCATCTCAAATTCTTCACTAAATTGGGCTTTGACATTTGTTATCTCGTCTTTATCTTTCGCTACTATCAACATGTCATCAACATAAATGAGTAGATACACAAAACAATCATCACTGTTTTTCTCAAAGTAAACACAACTGTCAAAGCTACTTTTTTTGAAATCATGAGAAGTTATAAAGGAATCAAACCTATTGTACCATTGTCTTGGTGACTGTTTCAAACAGTAAAGGGACTTTTTTAGCAAGCAAACATAGTCCTCTTTTTTTGAGATTGTAAAACCCTCAAGTTGTTATATGTAAATATCCTCCTCAAGTTCTCCATACAAAAATACAATTTTTACATCTAACTGCTCAAGCTTCAAATCATGCATAACTATAATACCAAGCAAAGCTCGAATCGAACTATGCTTCACAACTTGGGAGAACACATCTGTGAAGTCCACTTTTGAAATTTGACTATAACCCTTTGCAATAAGCCTTAAGTTAGATTAGGGTTCTTCAACTCTTGGAGTCCATTCTATTTTTTAAAACACTTATTTACAACAAACAACCTTTTTTCCTTCAGGAAGTTTCATAAGATCCCATGTTCTGTTTTGTGTAGTTATTTCATCTCCTATTGCATAACAAACATCCACTTTTCTGAGTATTCACAGCAAATCGCCTCAAAATAATTTGATGGCTTTTGGATTGCATTTATATCTTTAGCCACATTTAAAGCATAAGCAACTATATCAACCTCGGCATACTTCTTTGGAGATTTAATCCCTCTTCTAGTTCTATTTTTGAAGATAGAGTATTATGGTGAATAAGTAACTTTAGTCTTAAATTTTTGTAGATTCTGAATTAATCTGATGCTCTACCTACTTTTTTTGTTCTTTATTGGAAGAGTCATTAATAGATAAGTTAGGTAGCATAACAGTTTTATCAAAAACAACATCTTTACTAATCACAACTTTTCTATATTCAGGAAACCATAACTTATACCCATTTACACCAACTTTATAACCAAGAAAAACACATTTAATGGATCTCAGTTCCAATTTTCCATTATCAACATAAGCATACCTCTTGTGGAGTCTTTTTCCATTAACCAAGAAAGACACTCAAAGATCTTTAAATCAGAATAATCAACAGGATTATCAAACCATACCTCTTGTAAAGTCTTTTTCTCAATGGAAACGGATGGAGATTGGTTGATCAAAATACATGCAGTAGAGGCTGCTTCGTCCCAAAATGACTTTGGTAAGTTGGAATTCAACAACATACATCGAACCTTCACCATGATCATTTTATACATTCGTTCTGTAATGTCATTTTGCTGTGGAGTATTACAAACTATCAAGTGTCTCACGATCTCTTCTAACTTGCATAGTTCATTAAACTCATTAGAACAGAACTCTAAGCCATTGTTTGAGTGGGGGTATGTTATTTGTTTTCCCTTTTTTTTTTCGATCATAGTTTTCCAAGACTTAAATGCAAAAAACATATCACTTTCTGCTTTAGGAAAAATGTCCAAAATTTTCTGGAAAAACATATAATTAACTCCACCTTTCAAAGGCACTCTGATGACCCCACAGATCAAAATGAATATACTCCAACATTCCCTTTGTGTTATGGATTCCTCTAGTAAATCAAACTCTCTTTTGCTTCTAAAAAATGTAGTGCTAAAAAAACTTTAATTTGCAAATTCTTTGCCCATCAAGAAGTCCTCTTTTGCTTAATTATTCCATGTCATTCTCACTCATATGCCCTAGGCGCATATGCCAAAGTCTAGTAACATTATCGTCTGATAAGGAAGAAGAAGTGACAGCTGCATCACTAGTAACCATAGAACCCTGCAAAACATATAACTTGGTAGTCTTTCTCTACCATTTCATCACAACAAGAAAACCTTTAGAAATCTTCAAAACCCCACTTTCAGATGTGTATTTGTACCTTGAATAAAAAATACTCAATGAAATAAAATTTCTCTTCAATTCTGGAACATGTCGCACATTACTAAGTGTTCTGACAACTCCGTTAAACACCTTAACTTTAATCATTCCAACACCTGCAATTTTATATGAAGCATTATTTCCCATCAAAACAACACCTTCACACACTGTTTCGTAAGTTGTAAACCATCCCGATTGGGACTCATGTGGAAGTTGCATCCCGAATCAAAATCCACTCATTGTTCACTTTAGAATTGTTGACAGAAGTGACTAGAAGTTTACCATTGCTGTAGTCTTCTACAACATTAGCTTCCTTAGAATTTTCTGATTGATTTCTCTTTTGATTCACAGCCTCCCTTTTGATCTTGTTCTGTAGCTTATAACACTCAGATTTATTGTGTCATTTCTTCTTACAGAAGTTACAAGTTTTACCTCTGTTTGAATAGTTTGACCTACTTTTAGATTTACCACGAGGATTTCATTCCTGTGTCCTTCGACGATCATCATCAGCATTGTGATCTTGTCTCTCACGAACAATAAGACCCTCTATCTGAGAGTTGGGTTAAACCATAAGATGCTTTATCTTATCATACGAGGTCAAAGAATCGTAAACCTCTTCAACAAAGAGAGACTCGCGACTATATAAAATCGTGTCTCCAAAGGTTGAATAAGACAAGGGAAACGAATAAGGTAGAATCAACCCTAGATCTTCCTTATTGTACTGAACCTCCATGGCCTCCAAGCCTGAGAGGATTTCTTTAAACACTGTTAAGTGTTCGTCCATAGACACACCTTCTTCCAAACGATGAGCATAAAGATGCTACTTCATATGCAGCCTGCTGGTTAGAGTTTTCAACATACATATTTTTTCAGCCTCTTCGATAATTTAGCGTCAATCTTCTCCTTCATCACGTCCTGTAAAATTTTGTTAGACAAATGTAAATGTAATTGTGTTAATGCCTTTCAAACTTTGCAACTCTTCTCTTCCTCCGTCAATGTCGAAAGAATCTTATTTATCCCTAGTAGGGCATCCTCTAAGTCCATCTACGCAAGAACTACCTGTATTTATTTTTGCCATAACGCGCATCTGGGTTGTGATCCAACAGCGAAATTTCATACTTCAAAGACATCATTACCGTGATTGAGATGAGCAACCTGAAAACTTGGATACCAATTTATGAAAAAGTAAAACATCGATAATGATACTGTATCGCAAAGAAAAAAGAAAGAAGAATAAAGAACACACAAACTTTTACATGGAAACCCTTTCAAAAAAAACCACGGGTAAAGGAAAAGATAATTCACTATGTCGAATTTGATGGTTACAAGAGGAGTAGACTATATCTATTTATAGGCTTGTAAAACCATATTCTAATAGAAGGAGTGTACTAAGGTTGAAACACCTTATTCTAATCAATATCAAATAGATAAAGTATAATAAGGTTGAAAAACCTTATTCTAAAATAAAATAAAAGAAGTGTAGTTCTATATGGATTTTTCTTTTATTTTATTTTAACAAGGATCCGGGTCACTCAATTTTAACAAAAAGTACAGTGCATAATAAAATAAAATAATAAAAAGAACAAGAACAAGAACAAAAACAAAAACTAAACAAAAACTAAATAAGATAAAACTAAATGAAATCACCTAGGGTAAGAAGGAAACAAAAGAGAAAAAAACTAGCTTTAAAAAGGAAAAAAAGTACATGGACATGTGCCAAGCCATGTGAGCCATACGACTGTATGGCCAGGCCATGTATGCCACACCATTGCGTTGTCGGGTTGTGTGTGCCACACAGCCGTGTGGTCAAGCTGTGTGAAATCACCCAAATCATGTTGATAATTAGGTAAAAATAAGCCCAACAACCACACGACCGTGTAACTCTCTATACCAGTGTAGGTCAAATTAAAATTGAAAAAACTAGCTCCAGTATACACACAGTTTGAGATATGCATGTGTCCAAGCTATGTGAAACGTAATCGTGTGCCCAAGATGTGTGGATCAACCTAGACTATGTGGACCACGTTTTCCTTTTAAAAAAAAAATTATATTTTTTTCCTTTTTTTCAAAATTTTTTCATTTCTTTATTTTTTTCATCAAATTTTTTGTTCCAAGTTTTTTTTCCCTTTTTTTTTCACATTTTTTAAGGTAATAAAAATAAATGTACTAATTTTTTTCAATTTTTTTTCAAAATTTTTTTATTTTTTAAAAAATAACATGTAAGTAAAATAAAATGTAACACTCCTAACCTGTATCCATCTCCAGATTAAGGTTACGAAGCATTACCGTACAAACGAGAATAATTAAACTTAAAACCATTCCATAACAAAGTCAATCATAGACTAATTAAAATACATGCATACTGTCCCTAAATCGAACTCTGAGGCCCTAAAAATACTTAGAAATGATTTAGGACCAAATTGAAAGCATTTGGAAAGTTCAATAAAAAGTCACAAAAATTTGGTAACAGGGGTCACACGGCTGAGGCACACGCCCGTGTCTCAGGTCGTGTAACCTTCAAACTAGGGACACACAACCTTGTCTCATCCCATGTCTTCACCTGTGTAACTCTCTGAGTAGGGTCACATGGCCGTGTCACACGCCTGTGTGCCAGGCCATGTGCTAGACCGTGTAACTCACTGATTTGAATACAAAGGAACCAACAGGGGACAGACGGCTGTGTGGACTAAAATTTACCTAAAATCTAACCATTTCAAATCCATTATATACATAATCCTTTAACCTATTTAAGTAGACTTTAAAGGGACCTTAACCAACATCAAAACACAATTAAACATGCTAAAAAACATACCAAAACGAACATCTTAAGCGTCTAACTAATGTGCCCTCATTGACACCACATTTAATTTATCCATCAACAACTAATATACCTTTCATAGGTACCTCAAATAAAGCTCAAACATTCAAATAATTGGGTATGGTAAATGTATAATTTATACTAATCATTCCTAATAAAGTATCAATCAAAAAGGTTCAATGAATAAAATTTCTTCACATACTAAACAAACACTTCAAGCATCGCACCAAAATGAACAAATCATTAAGGCTAACACTGAGTGGAAGCATTTACATAACAAATCCAAGCATTTATTTACAATCATTTAGAACTTATAAGACTACATTCTCTAGGATTTAGTAAACAAAAGGACATTAACTTAATATTGACATCCTAGGTACACCCCAAGGCTAAAAAAAAAATACATCACCAACTTTGAGTATGGTATTTGTCATGGATGCTGAGGTGTAGAACAACAGTAATACCTAACCTACAACCAAGTAAAAATTCAAGTAGTAAGCAACTCATGATCTCAATGGATCCCACTTTCAAATATCAACCAAACATTTACATTTCACAACATATAAATCATCTCATGAACTATTATACCTTACCAAAATATATAATCCAACAAATGACACTTGGTGCCTAATGGTTAGACCGTGAATAAGGTTTTGCGCCCAACACTAGTAATTTAACTTGACAAAATCATTAGTTTGTAAAGCACAATTCAAACGAGTCGACAAATTATTGCGCCCAGCTAGTCAGATAACTGACGACAGTTGTGCCCAGCACTAGTCAAATAAACTAATAAAATATTTGCGTTTAGCACTAGTCGGATAACTGACGGCAGTTGTGCCCAGAACTAGTCAGATAAACTGACAGAAGATTTGCACCCAGCGCTAGTTGGATAACCGACGACAATTACCCAATCGAAATTTCATAATATTACTTTCATCACTCTATATCACATTTTATATAAATCCTTATAATTCCATTCACTTGAATTAGCAATTATATTAGGGATATAATAAACATCAAGTAGTAACTAGATTAATTAAATCAATTTATAAAGTTTGAGTTCAGGGAATATGACCTTACCATACGATGAATGCTACAAATCAAAGACGTCTACTCAGTGATCTTTTCCTTCCCACGGTTGATACCTAATCTATTCTTCTCTTCATTTAAGTTTAACAAATTAGTTCAATTACTTATCTTGAATATCATACTTGTTTTTAATTAAATCAACTAACCTTAGATCATAATTTATACTTTTACAAAACAACAATCGACATTTACTCAACTCAATCATTAATATCAAAATTAAGTTGAACACATTTTCTTCTAATTTCCATATCTAACCAAATATAAAAATAATTTATTAACAATCCCTAAATTCTTGAATTTTTCTAATTTAACACCATGCTAGTTTAATTTATAGTATTTAACTCCTTGAAAGTTAATACTAACAAAACTCATAGCACAAAATACTTTACTTGCTCAAAGAACTTAGTAATTCAACCTAAATTTCCAGAATAAAGAACAATCCACCAAAAACAATCCCTATACTTCACAAAATTAAGAATTTTACTCCCACATTTCAAAGTTTGCTACAATTTAAAATCTCAATGCACAAATTCTTGAATTAGCTTACAATTCTTCCCACTTCTATTTCAACTTCAAAAATCTACCTCCAATAACATTAATAACTTAGATTTTTCTACCATGTTTTAACATCAACAACTGTAAAATTTCAACATCGGTAATTTCACTCATGATCTTAGTATTCCAGAAATACAAAATCCATGGATAAAGAACCAAAAATTACTAACCAAATTGAGCTCTAAAGCATGAAACAAAGTAACTGAATGTTCTTTTCCCCTTTTCGGCATGCAAGGAGAAAATGAAACTTCCAATTTTTTCCTTTTTTCTCCCCCCACTAATCTATTTGTTTCCTTATTAAACAATTTCTTTTCATTTTATATTTTATTTATTCTAACCAATTTACTAAGTGTCTTTGTATGCAATATATATTTATATATTTAACACATAAAATCATCATAAACATCCACTATCAAAAGTCTATATAAGTAATGGTCTATTCATTGAATAAGTCATTAATCTAATCCCACTTTGCAATTAAATATCAATAAAATTTTATCACCCATTTAATTTAATCCTTGTACTTAATTTTAAACACTAATAATTAAAATAGTCTAACTATCATTTAATTCACTTCTAAGGCAACTCTAAAAATATTATAAATAAATATTTATAAGCCCAATTCACAAAGGCGGGGTCTCGAAAGTATGTCTCCCGACACCCTTGACTTACGGGTCGTAACATAAAAACACTCGTGTTACTTCCCGATAAATATTTATTTTTAGTCTAAGCTTGACTTCCTTTTTTAAACTCACGGTTAATGCGGTTCTTAGAGCTAAAGCTCTTCTTTCTCGTTATCAGTTTTACCACCAAAATAAGGTTTGATACGAGTACTATTTGCCTTGAACATGCTAAATTCAGAATGTGTTACCCCAACTGTACCGTATAGAAAAACGATTTTTACCAAGAATGGGTTAGACCCTCTCGACTTAAATTCTGAAGGAAAAATTTGTGGATCCAATTTGTCTAATAGTACTTTGTCCCCAACTTTAAATTGGTTCATCACTTTCACATGCATATCATGGTGATGCTTTGTTTCTTCTTTTTTCTTTCTTAGTTTCTTGTTAACCTTCATTCGTCATTCATTTACTTCGTTGAGTTACACCATTTGCTCTTTACTTGTCCCCCTGAGTTTTATCACTTTGAATAAAATATGGCTCCAACACATTTTCATGAAGGGTTTTCTGCAAAGAACGTTGAGCCACATGATTACTAACATTAACAGAACAATTAGTATCATCTCGCTCACTAGGGACT
>JABFAF010278466.1:8606-24528 GCA_013677275.1 Gossypium schwendimanii
ATTTTATCCCCACATGGTGTGTTGGTGGTACGGAGTGGTATGTTGGCTGGATTGGGATGGGTTGCATTAGTATGTTGTACTGATTACTGTATTAGCCTAAGGCCCACTCACTGTTACTATACTGGGCTAAGGCCCACACTGTATTGAATAAGGCTCAGGCCCAGACTGTTACTTTGCTTTTATTTAAATTTTATCAATTTGTTGGGTTTTCTTTTTGTAATAAGGCCTTTAAGTTGGTTTTAAATTTTTAATTGGGCTTTTGCTTACATATTTTATACTACTAGTTAGGTGAAAATGAATTTTCAAAATATTATTGTTCTCAAAGACACGAACTTTAAACATGAAAGTTTTCAAATGCTTTCGCGTTTTAAATCAACTTAATATAAAAATAGCAGTTAACAAGGCAAATGTGTCGACTAATGATTTGTTAATTAATAAGAAAGGGTTTATTTAGAACTTAGAAATATTTTTTTACCAACAAGTCTAATTTTCGAAAGTCACTTCAATGTGGCATGCCAGATCTGACCATAATGTTTAGGCCGGGTTTAGGGTGTTACATTTAGTGTTATCAGAGATTAGTTGGAAAAATCAGCTGTGGAATGAGTTTGAAAATATGTGGAATTTTTAGAAAACTATTATGAATTACTTTTGAAGGTTACAAGTGTGGCACACCGAGTCTCCAGCACCGAATCTGTAAGTTTCTATATACTGTAGACTGCTTAAACTAAAATATATTGAGAGATTACTATATATAGAAGGACTGTACTGAAACTCTAAAATTAGGGAAAAACTAAGACTGTAGGAAATGAAAACTGTATGTAGACTCTTGAATTACGAAAATAGACTCTGATTACTGCTTTTTCATAAGAAATCTGTTAATAAATACTGAAATTGTAAACTAATGCATAAACTTCGTAAACAGATTATACGCTATCCGATATGAGCACTAGAGGTACTCACGAAAGGGGTACTCAATATATGCTATTTGTTAATAAATACTAGAGGTACTCGAGGCCGTGGTAGAGGCCGAGGGAGTGCTAGGGCTGGATTTTCAGCATCGGGCCACATGCCTAATGTTGGGGCTGGGGATGATGCACTATCCCAAGCTATGCTTCGTATTCTGGAAAGGGTCGCAGGGACCAGTACTGGTGCTGTGGGTCGTGGGTCAGTTTTAGAACGACTCCGATCAAATGGAGTAGAAATTTTCAGAGTTATTTCTGTAGTAGCCCCTAATGTGGCTGAATATTGGTTGGAAGCCATGGAAAGAATAATGGATGATCTCGACTGTGCTTCTAAGCAAAAGCTAAAAGGTGCAGTGTGTATACTGCATGACGAGGCCTATCAGTGGTGGCTTACCTGAGAGAAGGTACTCAGGCCAACCGATTAACGTGGGATTTCTTTAAGTTGACTTTTCAAGGAAAGTATGTGGGCGCAAGTTATGTGGATGCCTGAAGAAAGGAATTCTTAAGTTTGGTTCATGGGAATAAAACTATGGCTGAATATGATGCAGAGTTCCTATGACTGAGTCGTTATGCTCGTGGGATAGTGGCGACTGAATATGAACGCTGTGTGTGGTTTGAAGACGGTCTCCGAGATGAGTTGTGAGTCTTGATAGCTCCACAGAGGGAGCGAGATTTTGCTGCCCTAGTTGAAAAGGCGAAAATCACCAAGGATGTGAAGCGCTCTGAGCGCCAGAATCGTGAGAAAGATAGGGGTAGGTTTAAGAGGGATTTAGAGCCCTCAAGTTCTTCTGAAAGGCTTAAAAAGAAGGCCAAGTTTGATGGGCCAGACTGAGCTGGGGTTTCTGTTGTAAGACCTCGGCCTTGTACTGATTGTTGAAGATATCATTTGGGTGAGTGTTAGAAGAAGATTGGGGCATGTTTCAGATGTGGGTCTAAGGAGCATCAAGTTAAGGTTTGTCCTTAGAGGCCTACTCAGATGCAAGTTGTAGGTCAGGGTTTTGTTCAGCCAGCGAGAGGTGGTCAGCAACCACCAAGAGGCCGTGGGCAGGTTAAAAGTGGAAATGGTGTGGGTCGAGGTCGTGGAACATTTGGCAGAGGTTTTAGTAACAGTGAGGCAAGACAGCCAGCACTAGTTTATGCTACTCGTCGCCGTGAGGATGGTGACACCCCAAATGTTATAATCGATATGTTCCTAATTCATAATGCACCTTACACTGCTTTAATTGATATAGGGTCTATGCATTCATACATTGCATGCACTATGTTTGGCACCTTGGGTATCATGTGTGAGAGTACTGTTAACAAGATGACGGTGTTGAGTCCACTAGGGCAATCGGTAAGGGTAGACAAGTTGTTCAGAGATGTGCCCCTGGAGGTTCAAGGAGTTATATTTTTAGTGGATTTTATAGAGCTACCTTTTGTTGAATTCGATCTAATCTTTGGGATGGATTGGTTGGTTAAACACCGTGCAAGTTTGGATTATGCCGCTAAACGTATAGTATTAAGGACTACTGAGGATGAGGAGTGATTGGGGAGTGAAGGGATTTTCTGTCTAATGTGATTTCTGCGTTAAGGGCTAAAAAACTGATTCGCAAAGGTTGTGAGGCCTTTCTAGCCTATGTTGGTATAGCTGATTCTGAGGGTCTTTCTATTAGAGATGTCAGAACTGTTAAGGATTTTTTTGATGTGTTTCCTAATGAGCTCCCTGGGTTGCCTCCGAGCCGCGAGGTTGAATTTGGAATTAAGCTCCTACCAAGAATTGCTTCAATGTCCATCGCCCTTATAGGAAGGCACTAAAGGAACTTGTGGAGTTAAAAGCTCAAAGCCAAGAACTATTGGATCGAGGATTCATTCGACTGAGTGTGTCTTCTTGGGAAGTACCAGTGTTGTTCGTAGAGAAAAAGGATGGGACCATGCGCATGTGTATTGACTATCGACAATTGAGTAAACTGACTGTCAAGAATAAGTATCCTTGGCCAAGGGTAGATGATTTATTTGATCAGTTGCAAGGAGCTTCGGTTTTCTCCAAAATAGATATTCATTCTAGGTACCATCAGTTGAGAGTTAAGTAGGCTAATGTTTATAAGACTACGTTTAGGACTTGTTATGGTCATTACGAGTTCCTAGTGATGCCATTTGAGCTGACAAATGCACCAGCAGCCTTCATGGACCTGATGAACCGAGTATTCCAGCCCTATTTGGATCGATTCATGGTGGATTTATAAATGATATCTTGGTGTGTTCGAGAATCGAGGATGAGGATGATGCACATCTTTGATTTGTTATGCATATTTTAAGGGAGAAATGACATTTTTGGCTGCAAGAAGTGACATTTTTGGGTCACGTGGTTTCTTTTGAGGGGATTAGGGTTGATCCTCAAAAAATTGAAGTCGTACTGGATTGGAAACCACCTAAGACCGTATCTGAGATTCAAAGCTTTCAAGGTCTGGCAGGGTATTACAGACGTTTTGTTGAGGGGTTTTCCTTGATTGCTGCACCTTTGACTAAGTTACTGCATAAAAGGGTACTGCTTGTTTGGACTGATAGGCAGTAAGAAAGTTTTGAGAAATTGAAGAAAGCTCTGACTGAGGCCCATGTCTTAATACAGCTAGAGTCTGGGAAGGAATTCATTGTCTATAGTGATGCATCACATGTTGGTTTGGGTTGTATGCTGATGCAGGAGGATAAGGTGGTTGCGTATGCGTCTTGTCAGCTTAAGCCTCACGAGGCGAATTACCCTACTCATGACTTGGAGTTAGCTGCGGTGGTATTCGCATTGAAAATTTAGAGGCACTATCTTTACGGTGAGAAGTGTACTATCTACACAGATCACAAGAGTTTTAAGTACCTCCTTACTTAGATGGAGTTGAATCTTAAGTAGCAAAGATGGATAGAGCTGCTTAAGGATTATGATTGCTTGATTGAATACCATCCTGGTAAGGCTAACGTGGTAGCTGACGTATTGAGCCGTAAGGCTGTACTGAATTGAGAGCGATGGTTGCTCTTCTCAGCTTGTTTGATGATGGTAGTTTGTTGGCTGAGTTACAAGTTAGACTGACATGGACTGAACAGATTAAGGGTAAACAGTTGTTGGATGAGTCACTGGTTCCTCATTTCCGACAAGTTGAGAATGTGGAAACTTCAGATTTTGGGTTAAATAGTGAAGGAGTACTGTGTTTCCGTGGCAAAGTCTGTGTACCGAGGGATAATAATTTGAGGCAGTCTATACTGCAAGAGGTGCATAGTAGTCCTTATGCTATGCATCCAGGCAAGAATAAAATGTATTGAGATCTACGTGAGTTATACTAGTGGCCTGGACTGAAACGTGAAGTAACTGATTTTGTGGGTAAGTGTTTAACTTGGCAGCAAGTGAAGGTTGAACATCAGTTACCTTTAGGGTTACTTCAGTCAGTTAAAATTCCACTTTGGAAGTGGGAGAGAGTAACCATGGATTTTGTGAGTGGGCTGTCCTTAACGCCTACTTGGAAGGATTCGGTATGGGTTATTGTAGACCGATTGACTAAATCTGCCCATTTTATACTAGTTCGAACTTATTACTCTTTGTAGAAGTTGGCTAAACTATATGTGGCTGAGATTGTAAGACTGCGTGGAGTACCGGTTCCTATTATATCAGATAGAGATCCTCGCTTTACATCTCGATTTTGGAAGAAGTTACACGAGTCTTTGGGTACAAGACTGGACTTTAGTACTACGTTTCATCCCTAGACAGATGGTCAATCTGAGAGGTTCAAATACTGAAGGATATATTAAGGTGTTGTGTAATGGATTTCCAATGCAACTGGGAAGATTATTTGCCACTAGCAGAGTTTGTGTATAATAATAGCTACTAGTCCAGTATTCAAATGGCACCGTACAAAGGATTATATGGTCGTAGGTGTCGTACTCCTACCTGTTGGACTGAGTTGGGGGAGAGGCGAGTTCTGGGGCAAGAATTGCTTTATGATACTGAAGAGAAGGTAAAACTGATTCGAGACTGATTGAAGGAAGCATCTGATAGGGAGAAGTCTTACGCAAACCTTAAACACCGAGAGATTGAGTATTCTATGGAGGACTACATTTTTCTTAAGGTATCCCCTTGGAAAAAGATACTGAGGTTTGGCCGGAAGGGTAAGCTTAGCCCTAGGTTCATTGGACCTTACCGGATACTGAAGCGTGTGGGACCGGTCGCCTATTAACTTGAGTTACCTATAGAATTAGACCAAATTCACGATGTGTTCCATGTCTTCATGTTAAGGCATTATTGCTCTGATCCCAAACACATAGTACCAGTTGAAGAGATCGAGGTTAGGCTAGATCTGACCTTCGAGGAGGAACTAGTGTAAATTTTGGACCTTGAGGTTAAGGTACTGAGGAAGAAATCTATTCCTCTAGTCATGGTGTTATGGCATAATCACAGTTTTGAAAAGGCCATGTGGGAACCCGAGGAGGCGACGCGACGATAATACCTTCACCTATTCTGACCAGGTAAATTTCGAGGCCAAAATTTTGATAAAGGGGTAGAGTTGTAGTGCCCCAAAATTCAAGTCTTTCATTTCAGCATGATTTGTCACAAATTGCTTGTTTGCTTCAGTGGTTAAATAATTTGGGTGTGTTTGGGAGTGTTTGAGGAGCCTGGATTCAAGTCTTGGCCTTGGCACAATTTTTGGTTTTTCTCTTAAATGAATCTGGACACTGGCACTTAGGCCTTATATATATTAATACATGTTTTATGACACAAAGAGCTTATTGGTCCAGTGGTAGGTGGCGTGTGAAGTATCCTTAAGGTTTGAGATTTAAGTTTTGGGTTGTGCAAGGTAGTAATTATTTTGCTGCTTGAGCTGTGTAGGTAGTGGTGTTGAACTGAAACACAGTTGTGGAGAGTTTGAATGGATTTTGAATGGAGTGGTTGGGGAAGTTGAGGAGGAAGTGGTGGAGAAAATCAATGACTGATAACGGGAGAGTTTTTAGGAGGAAATCAAGGAATTTGATTAGGAGGGGGAAGTTGTGCCGTTTGAGGAGTTTTAAGTTTGGGGAATTCAGTTGGGCTTAGGTTGTGTCGAAATTAGTCTTAGGCATTTTTGGGTTATCGGTGTTTTGTGTTGTTTTTCTGCTTGTCTTTGTTTTTGGTCAGTTTCGTGTTTTTTCAACTATTGATGTTTGGTGTCGAATTATGGCAAGCTTCTTATCGGGATTGTTCACGTTGCTATTTTCTTTTCTCTTTTCTTTTCTCTCTACTTGCTGAATGTTTCCCCTACATTTTGGCTGCTGAATCTTCTGTTCTCTTTTCCCCTCTTCATCTCTCTCTTGGCCGAATCTCTTTCTTCTGCATCTCTTACTCTTTGACTGGTTATTCTCCTTTTCTCATTCCCTCTTCTCTTCTTTGCTAGCCTAACTTTCCCACTCTTCTCCTCTTTTTTTGTTGATCATATACTCTTCGTTTACTACTTGGGATTTCTGTCTTCCATTATTTTCCTTTTTAACTGAGAGCAACCTCTCTATTTTGGGTGTGGTTCAGCCAATTTTCACCCTTCTGGTCTATTTCTTTGCACCGATCTTCTCCTCGTTGTTTTGCTATTTCAGTGCTGCAAGTATTGTTGATTATCGGTAAAGTATGAATACTCTTCACTTTTTGTTTAAAATCAGTTCTCTTCCTTTCTTTTCATTAAAATTGAATACCCCTCTTGGCCACAGTGATGGCCTAATTCAGTTTATGAAGATCTGCGTTGTGGTGTAGGTAATCGATAAGTGGGTGATCATTTTTGGTTGGGGTTTTGGAGGAGTTAAGCCACCCTCTATCAATCAAGGTAATGAAGGTGTTTGGTTTAAGTGTTATTAAGAGGGAGTTTTACCCTAGCAGTAATGAACTAACTTTGGGTCATGTTTGATTTTAGGTGGGCACTCGTGGAGATTTGCACTCTTCTCGTAAACAGGTGTGTAATCACACCCTCTCTCAACCGCAAATCGTTACAAGCCGAAAAGTAGAAAAAGATGACGCTGAGACCATATGGGCGTACGAACGCTCATGTGGTAAACTGAGCCACGAAACATTGTGTTGGATTGTAGAGGCCTCCATGAGCATTTTCACGGGCTTAGGCCATAATGGGCCTCAAATGACCGAAATACCCCCAAAGGGTAAAATAACTGACATACCCTCGAAGGGTAAAATAATCGAAATACCCTCGAAGGGTAAAATGACCGAAATACCCAGAAGGGTAAAATGATTATTATACCCCTAGGAGTTGATATATGTGTATGACCGATTTGCTCTATGATACATATACATGATTGTTACTGAGTATGACATACTGCATACACGTATGATTTATAACATGACATATTGCATGGGGTTGGGATTCTGATATAGGGGAAGTATATTGTATTAGTGGCCGTCCCACATACACGGGTACTAACAGCTTTGCTACATTATTGTTACTGGCAGCTTTGCTGCATCATTACTACTGGTAGCTTTGCTGCGATATTGGTGTGTTGGCTGGGTGTGTCGATTTTATCCCCACATGACGTGTTGGTGGTACGGAGTGGTGTGTTGGCTGGATTGGGATGGGATGCAATATTACGTTGTACTGATTATAGTATTGGGCTAAGGCCCAGTCACTGTTACTGTATTGGGCTAAGGCCCACACTGCACTGAATAGGGCTTAGGCCCAGACGGTTACTGCATGTTGTACGCTGATTGTTTGGTAGGGGATTACACACTGAGTTTCATAAACTCACTCTCTCATTTTAACTGTGCAGGTAATCGTCAGCCAGACGGTTCGGGGCTGCAAGGGACTCGGAGGTGGCCACACAACTACTGCTGATGTTTACATTTGCTTTTATTTAAATTTTATCAATTTGTTGGGTTTTCTTTTTGTAATAAGACCTTTAAGTTGGTTTTAAATTTTTAATTGAGCTTTTTCTTACATATTTTATACTACTAGTTAGGTGAAAATGAATTTTCAAAATATTATTGTTTTCGAAGTCACGAACTTTACACGTTAAAGTTTTCAAATGCTTTCGCGTTTTAAATCAACTTAATATAACAATAGAAGTTAACAAGGCAAATGTTTTGACTAGTGATTTGTTAATTAATAATAAAAGGGTTTATTTAAAAATTAGAAACAAATTTTTACCAACAAGTCTGATTTTTTAAAAGACACTTCAATGTGACACGCCAGATCTGACCATAACATCTAGGCCAGGTTTGGGGTGTTACAACATTGATCATCGAAATGGCATAATAGAACTATCAGAGTTTAAAATCATTTCCTTTAATTTCAAAAGAAAGCTTAGTGTGTTTTAAAAAATAAAAATTAATTTCAAAAATTGATTGATATTAATGATTGTTTTGCAAAAGTTGAAATCCAGTATTATATATAATTTACAAATTTCATTTACATAATCTTGCAGCGGAAAAGCGATACTTAACATTGTTGTAATGAAAACCAGATTTCATGCATAATTAACTAAAATCCATATTTCAATATCCTATGATTAAATTAAATGTCATGCTGATAAGTGCTAAAAGTACCATATTTTAACCTTATTCTTAAACATTTGTGGGTGATTATTCGATGTTAATTGAGAATTTTATACTCCTAATCCTTTAAATCTATGTTTTAATGCTTAATAGAGCACTTGGGAGCAAAATAAGAGAAAAACAAGCTAAAACCAGAGCATCAAAGCAAGCTATAGGAGCCAGACATGTTGAACCATTCCATATGGCTAGACCGTACAACCATGTGACCCACACGAGAGTGTGGTAGACCATCTTGATTTCACAGGTTTACACATTGAACTAGGAAAAATCAGGATTTTTAGGTTTTTTTAGGCATGCTAAGACATATATATGATAAAAATAAGAAGATAGAAGGGAGTTGTCAGAAAATATTCAAGAAAATAACTCAAAAAACACCATTGAAGCCAATTGTGAAGCAGATTTCCATCAAGGTTGAAGATTCTCTTCTGATTTCTTACGAAGTTACCACAAGTTTCTTTATTTCTTTTGGTTATATTGTATCTTGGATGTTTCTATTTTCAAGCATGAATTATTTTTCTAAGCACCAAGGGGAGAGGAACCCTAGGATGCATTTTGTCATTTGATTTGTATTTTATACAATAAAAACTTAGTTTCTTGTTCTCGATTATGTGTGCTTAGTTCTTGGTTTGATATTTCTAGATTATTAATCCATGTTCGATGTGCTTAAATTGGAGATTGAATAGACCCTGTTTAAGAGTAGATCTTGCTTAATTGAGTGGAGATGCATGTAATCTTAGAAATAGGATGACTTAAATCTACCATATTAGAGTCAAATCTAATAGGAGAATCCATAGCATGATTTAATACGATAATAGAGGTTTTAATTAGAAAGAAATTGCAATTAATCAACTTCTCTTATGCTCGAAAGAGATATTAGCATAATTTAGGGATTTCTATGGATCAAGGTGCTAAGTAAAGAAATTGGATAATATAGATCGTTAATGACAGATAAAATCTAGGTGAATTCTTCCCTGAGTATTGTTTCGCTTCTTGGTTGTTAATAGATTATTTTTTTGATTTGTTATTTGTCATGTTTGTTAATTAATTAAATTAGTTATTTTTAGTTTTTAAATTAATCCCTCGAATTATTCAATTAAATAATAGAAAGATGGTAAGTACTAGTACTTTTAGTCTTCATGGGAACAATATCTTTGCTCACCATAACTATACTATTAATTGAAAGGTGTACTTGCCTTAGTCAAATTTTTAGTTATTTCCGTGGACATCAAGTTTTTGGCACTGTTGCTAGGGACTAGAATATTAGGAAAACTTTATTTATATTAATTTAGCCATTTTTATTTTAAATTTAATATTGTTTTTTGTTTTTAATTTAATTTTTTTATTCTTATATGTTCTTTCAGTTTATGACTATTGGTAATCTGTTGGAACCATTAATTTTTTATTGTGAGATCAAAAAGACTGCTAGAAGAAATCAAAGAGAGGTTATAGAAGTAAGGCAAAGTCAACAGATTTTAATAGACGATCAAGAGCAAAAGGATATTACTGTGGAGATGGATAATAATCTTGTTAATCAACAACCTCATGAATGTCTTGCTCCTAGGGTTATGTATGACTATACTAAGCTCATTCTGGTTGGGTTGAATCGTGTATTGTTAGATCGACTATTGTTGCAAACAATTTTGAGATTAAGTTGAACCCCATTCAGATGGTGCAATTAGCTAACTGTTTGGAGACTTACGAGACATTTAAGATCAATGACGTTAGTGATGACGCTTGATAATTGCTAAAAGTAACATGTTTTAACCTCGTTCTTAATTCATTTTTGGGTGATTATTCGATATTAATTGTAAATTTTATGATCCTAATCCTTTAAATTCATGTTCTAAAGCTTAATAGAGCACTTAAGAGCAAAAGGAGAGAAAAACGAGCAAAAACTAAAGTGTTGGAGCAAGCTGCAGGAGCCACACAGGCCGAACCATTCCACATGGCCAGACCACATGGTTGTGTAACCCACACGGCTGTGTGGTAGATTGTGTCGATTTCACGAGTTTGCACACTAAACTATAAAAAATCATGATTTTTACGTTTTTCGGGCATTTTAAGACATATATATGACAAAAATAAAAAGATAGGAGGGAGCCATCAAAGAATATTCAAGAAAACAACTTGGGAAACATCATTGAAGTCGATTCTGAAGTAGATTTTCATATAGATTGAAGATTCCCATTTGATTTCTTAGGAAGTTATCATGAGTTTCTTTAATTCTTTAGGTTATAATGAATAGATATATTTATGGAGTTAGTATATAAATGAATTGAAATCTGTTCAAGCAATTTAGTCGAAAATATGGCTAATTAAAGCCCATGGACTAAATTGTAAAAGTTTAACCACTATAGATTTTTAATCAGGAAAAATGCTTGAGGACTTAAGTAACAGTTATCCAAAGGACTAAAATGAGAAATAAACCAAAATAAAATAAATGATAGTTAGATTTAATGGTGGATGCCATTAGATTAAATTAATTTAGGGTTAATGCTTAATTAAGCATGATTAAGTTAGTTAATTAAGTTTAACTAAAATTAGTCTAGGTATGTAAGTAAAATAAGTGGGAAAAGATGAAAAAAGTCATCATCATCTTTTTAAATCCACCGTCCACCATTATTGAGCTGAAATAAATGCTTTAAAACTTAGCTTAATATTTTGCCAACATTTCAAGTACCTCTTTAGCCATTTCTTTTAATTTTTATAGATTTTTTATCATGAGATCTTAATTTATCTAGCCCATATGTCAAAATTTTCAATTGGTGAAATTTTTATAAGTTGCCATTGTTGAGAATTGACTAAAGTATGTGTGAAATTGATAGAAAGTAAGCTTAGATTGTGAAAAAGACTAAATTGTAAAGCTTAACAAGCTTGATTAGAAGCTTTGTTACATTGGGAACTAAATTGAATAAAATGCAAACCTGTTATGAAATTGTGGTATGAATACAAAGTATATGGTCCCTAATGAATAAATGTGAAATGAAATTTTAATTCGAAGCTTTAGATTGAAAGTTATGCTTGTCTCGGTTTTAAGGACTAAATTGAATAAATTACAAAATATGCTTGATCTTGTATATGATTGTGATCTAGATAGAAATTGATAGTATTATATGTTTTGCTGCTGTATGTAGCTAACTTCAATGCGGAACCTTTGAGAGGGAAGTGATTAGTGAGTTGATTACTGTTGAGTCAGACAAAGCTGATTATGTTATAATGTCATATCTGTGATTTCAACTCAGAGAATGGTTTGTAAAAGATGCAAAGCATTTTTAGCTTACATTTTACATACACGAGCATCAGGTCGAAGACTAGTCAATTACTAACAAACAGGGAATTCACTGATATGTTTCTTGAAGAACTACTCGGATAACCATCAGAATAAGAAGTTGAGTTTGCTATTGGGATAATACTCATAACTACTCCAATATCAATTGCTCCGCATAAAATGGCTCCGACTATACTAAGAGCTAAAGGCACAGCTTAAAGAGTTAGTTGGCAGATCTTTGATATGACCGAGTGTGTAATATGGGAAAAACAATACAATGTTTATTAAAAAGAAAGATGGGATTATGAGAATTGTCTAATGATTACAGATAGCAGATTAGACACACCATGAAGAACCAATATTTTTTATTTTATAGAGATGACTTATTGTTTAGTAAAATGTGACTACTATATTTTTTTAGTATTGATTTTCAACCAGGTGGTTTTCAGCTCAGAGTTATGAAACAACTATGTCGAAGATTACTATCCAGACTTAATATAAAGAATATGAGATTCTAATAACACCGCTTAGATTATTGATTACTAAGTAACGTTAAAGATCTAAAGGAAAAAACTTACTAGCTATATTTGAACAAAATTATTGTTATGTTATCGATGATATTCAATCTATGCGAGGAATGAAATTGAACATGATCAACATTAGAAAATAGTGTTATAGATTTTACAAGAGAAACAAATAATTGTAAAGATCAATATTTATAAATTCTAATTTTGAGAAGTAAGTTTTTCTAGAATTTTTCATAACCACTGAAAATATCTTACTTTGAATCAACTCCTCATAATTGTGAACTAGGGAATAATCGAGGATTATTACAGAAGTGTGTAGTTCTCTAGGATTCACTGTATATTACAGATGATTTGTTCAGGCTTTTTGATGATAGCGCTACCATTGATGAAATTGTTACAAATGTCAATTTTGTTTGATTGAGTATTGTCAGCAGAGTTTCAAACAAGTGGAAGATATGTTAACAAAAGTTTAGAATTGAATTAGAGATAGGGCAGATGTCTAAAGTTATTGAAAGATTGTTATATGATCATCAATTATCATATAGGTAAAAGCGAATGTGACGATTGATCTGCTAAGCTAGAAATTTCTAAAAATTAGGAATAGTCACCTGAACTGAAAATGTTGTGGTCTTATTTTAGTCAAGATGAGAAATAAATTGGTATTTTACAGGGAATTCAAGAATTGTGGAAATATGATCCTAAACAGTTAGTTAAACAAAAACTAGTGAAAATGATCAAACTTTGGAGTTCAATGACAATAATTACAGGAATATATGTTTCCGAAACTGTTGATGTGTGTTGAGAAATTTTAGAATTTATAGATAAATGGTTAGTTCCTTCAAAATTAATATTACTTATGATAATTGTTATTCGTGAAGAAATAGAGTGGCACTATGAGACTTTATGTAGATGTAAATACATAATTTCTTTGCACTAATCAGAATTGAATGATAAGAAATTGGCAGAAATTGATTTCTTATATGAAACAAAAGAAAAAGTTTGGTTTATTCGAGATAATTTAAAATCTACTTTAGACCGTCAGAAACCATATGAGAATTTAAAACAAAAAGATATTGAGTTTCAAGTAAGTAACAATTTATTACTGAAAGTTTTTTTTTTTTGTAGAAGAAAGTGTTATGGTTTGGGAAAAAAGAAAAGCTTAGTTTTAGATTCATAAAGCTATATAAAATTATCAAGAAAATGGGTCTAGTGACTTACAAACTGGTGAGGTTGAAATATAGCCCGAATTGTTGTGCCGTGAAGAAACCGTAAAAGTGTTAACTCGGGAAGTAAAAGAACTACGGAATAAAAGAGTATTGTTAGTTAAATTTTTTTAGAACTATTAGGGTACAGAGGAATGTACATGGGAAATCGAAGAATCAATGAGATCATAGTACCTAAACTTTTTCACAGGTAAAAATTTCAAGGACCAAATTTCCTTAGGGGGAGAGTTGTAATAACCCGTTTTTTAGTGGTTTAAAAAATAGTGGTTTAGATACCACAATTTTGATGATAGAATCCATAGATATATTTATTTAATATTTGTGAGTTAAATATATTATAAGACTGAAATTTGGATGTATAGTGGTGAATTTGTAATTGGATTGAAAATCAAAGCTTGAATTTGAAAGATATAATAATTTTTGCTCTAGGGATTAAACTGAATAAAATGCAAAACTTTAGTGAATTTGTGCAAAATGAATAAAAGATATTATGTTCATGAATTTAGATGGTTTAAGGTGTTAAAAGCTGATAATTTTAAATGAATTAATATATAGATCAATGATTGAATTGTATAGAAGAAAACTGGGAAAAAGAGGAAAACTCTAGTATAGTCCCTAGAAATCAACTTGTTATCTGAATACATTAGGTAAGTTCATAGTGTATTGAAATGTATATATACATATTATTGCTGTTGAATTTCAAATATATATGTTATTAATATTATGAATTGGAATTGAAATGTTATAAACTAATGTTAAGGTGAGTAAGGACTTAATTGAGAAATATTGAATACTAGTGAAACATGATTTATATTGATTCAGAATGAATGTTAATTGTTTACAACATCTGTATCGAGAACATGGAACTGCCTCTAATTTATAAATATTATGAATCATGTTTAAATGCCTGTTTGAACACAATAAACGATTATGGTACGATTGGCATGCCAATAGGGTTATATTGCGCGTTGTATGGGTTTGATACTAGATGAGATAATGACAGATGATATGTTTATATGTTCACTAAAAGTGTCAGTATCCAACATTTGTTGTGGATTTTTGAGTTGTATTTACAATGATTCAGGCATGTTTCTAGGGAAGGATGTGTAGCCTTTTGGCTTGGCACTTAAACCTAGGCATGTTCTTGGTTGGTTTAGCTCGTTTGAGCATTTTTTGCATTTTTTTTATGGATAACCGAGTATCCAAATTATTTTGCAATAGTTCATTAGGCTACTTGTTAAAGGAAATTATATTGACTAATTTCATGAGTTACTTGGAAATGGTATGGTTGTACGACTATTGAAATGTTAGCTAATGAAGTTTAATGAATGATAAGTGTGTGTTTAAAAGTTGTTTGGAATCGATATCAAAATGACAGAAAGTTTATAGTTTACATGTATGGAACTCTTACTTTGTACTTGTGACATGTGGGGATAGTGTTATATGTTTGAAAGAAAAAGACATTTGATTGTGTATGTAATGCGTTGAGAAGAATGATTTTAAGAATGGATTTGATCAATTGATTAACTTGATTTAGAGGTTTTATAGCTAAATGATACTAGTATGTATCATATTGAATGGATTTAAGAAGATGATATAATTTGATTCGTGATGTACTCACCTTACTATTGTAAAGTGTTTTGGCAGGAAAGTGACTTAAAATAGTTAATTCTATTTACTTAAATATGAATCTAAGGTAAGACTATTGTTTATGTACTAATGAACTTCTTAAGCATGTCAATGCTTACCCTATTTTATTTTCCTATCTTTTGTAGTTGCATAGTTGCGAAACTTGAATATCAGATCATTTTTAGAGCTCACACTATCTAGCGTCTCTGTTGTTAATCTTTGGTTCATCTTGGTTTGGTTATAAGTGGCATGTAATAGGTGTGATACATATGTATATATGTGCTTGGTGTTCAAATTTATGAACTTACCCATTTTCATATGTTTATTTGGGTATTGTATTAAAGCATGTTTATGAGATTGTTTCGGTAAGTTGAACTATACTTATGCTCGTTGTAACACTTAGTTTTGTGCAAGTGTACGCTGTCATTATCAAGTAATAAAGTAAGTAAAAGAGTTATCGTTTCCACAGGGACTGTGTATGTTAATAAATTAATTTTAAAATTAAAGTTAACAACTTGGTGATAAAAACACAATATTTTGAGTGATGATGTTTAAGCTAAATTATCCAAATGTAGGATGATCCCCAATGCAATTTAATCTAAATGCAAAGTATGAAATGAAATGTATGAGATGACTTTAGTATCAAAAACAAAAAAAATTCAACAATCAATAACATGAATATGCTAGGATAATTACACTATTCAACTTAGTGTATTTTTCTCATGCCTAACAGTGTTCGGAAAACATTCCATGACAACTCGATCTTTAATTAGTTT
>JABFAF010278637.1:3602-37472 GCA_013677275.1 Gossypium schwendimanii
GTGGTTATGATGGTATTACATTGATGATGAATGCAAAGTCATATATATATGTGTATCTATGAGAGTAAGTTAAAAGCTTTATGTCCTCACCATCACCCCCTCATCAGCATGTAGTGTAACAACCTATTTTCAATAAAATCGAAATAGTGGTTTTAGGACCACAAATCTGATGAGTAAATTATTATTTTATTATTTTAATGTTTACAGGATGTTAGAAGGCTTGTATTAAAATTTCCTTAAGAAATTTCGATGTTTGCATGCTTAATTATTTGAAAAGGACTAAATTGTAAAAAGTGAAAAGTGGAGTTCTATTAGTAAAAAGGTCAAGTGACTATGAAAGTTTAAAGTGAGAGGACTTAGATGGTAATTAGACCATTTAAATAGTTAGTGGACTTTATGGACACTAATTAGGTGATTTTTAAGTTAAAAGATAAGGTTAAAATAGTAAATTAATAAATAAACTTAAAATTAAAGGAAAGAAAAGATGTATCATCTTCTTCATGTTATTTTTCCACTGAAAATAGAAGGGAGAAAAGCTATAGCTACGGTTTCTTGGTTTAGCAATTTCAAGTGCTTGCATGTAAGTGATTTTGAGCTCATTTTTAATGATTTCTATATTTTCGAGGTTGTTTTAGCTTAACCTAGTTAGCCCGGGGATCAATTTGCAAAAAATGTTAAAGATTTAGGGTTTTTCCATGAATTTTCTTGCTCTTGATTTTTAAACAAGTTTTATAAAGTGATTTTTGATGAAAATGACATTTAGGTACTTATTTGTAAAAATGATAAAAGTTCATGGTAAATTTGTAAAATGGTGGTTTCTATGGATTGATTTAGGTCCCTAGATAATTCAGCTAGCATGAAAAGAGGATTAAAATGCTTAGATTTCAATTTATGAGCTTAAGGACGAAATTGTGAAAAAATTAAAATATTAGAGGTAAAATAGTAATTTTGTGAAAATATGAAATATGGACTGAATTGACTAATATAAGTATTAAATAGATTGAAATTTTCTAATTAGATCAAGATAGACCTCATACGGATTTTGATTGGGAAAAACTAAAGCCTCAGATTAATCGACTTCGTTTTTACGCTCAAATCGTTGAGGTAAGTTCGTATGAATAAGTATCATTTTTAGTACTAACTTCAATTATATGTTAATATGTTAGTTTTTATGTAATTGAATGATACATATCCAACGATGTCGTGAAAATTATCGAGTCTCGGTTGAACCTTAGGAATTCGTAGGATACAAATGACATGTCATTAGGGTTTTCATGTTTTGGGTGTTGGCCTTGAATGTTCTACTGATGGCTGAGGTCCTGCATATATTGTGGGTACTCCATAGCTTGTGTGAGTAGCACCGTGTAGCTTACATTTTGACCCACAGCTCGTATAAGTAGGCCTATTTCGCAACTCGTGTTAACAACGATGTAAAGGAAATGTTACGATTATATGTTTAGCACAGTTCATGTGAGCTTTCCTCAGTATCCGATGATATTCTAAATGGTTCAACAAGCATAAAAAGGAAAGGAATGGTAAGTTTTCAAATGAACTATATCATGTAATTATGAAAAGGATTTTAAAACACTTGCTTAAGGACAACTTTTCATACTTTAAGTTTTCTTTGTAATTTTAGTTTTTAGTTTTCAGTTTCCTTTCTTTTAGGACTTAGGTTTATTTTCAGTTCTTTTCTATTTTGTGTTTTTAGAAGAACGTGGTTCGTAAATGTAATCAAACGCTAGTGGATTTTCTATGCTTCATCTATCAAATACAAATAGGATTCTTTAAACTTTACTCTTGATTTTTTATTTATGTTTATCCTTATCATCAAGTTCATTGTATTTATGAGATCCATGAGGACCTAATCCTCTTATGGGGGATTAGTGAGTGGAAATGTGATTAATTGATTACTATAGAGGGTTTTCTTAGCAGATTAGCTGTTTGCGAGAGGAAGAACTTAAACCCTAAGCTTGACAACCCTAGGAAGTCATTTAGGTGGGAATTAACCCAAAATTTATATGACCTATCTGTGAACACCTCAGCCCCAAACCATTCTGGACTTTGAGGTCGAGAGATAAGTAGTTCTTGCCGAGTCATTAGTTGAGTGGAAGATCGTGAGATCCTGCTAGGGGAATGACTAGTTGATTGAGTAAAAACTCGAAATAGGAATTAGTTATGATTACCGAGGCGATCTAATCACCCATGCTTAGAATTCATTAGGTCTATAAATTAGTTTTCCGAAGTCCTTTTTATTTAGGTTTTTGTTATTTGTATTTCCTTATTTATAAAAACCCAAAAATCTTTCTTTTATGTTTTATCGTAATATAATTTGTTTAAAATACTTATTAGATCTATTTACGTTTAAGTTAGAATTAATCTAGTAATTCACCTCCCTTAGGTACAGTCTTTGGATTACGCACCTACTTCGTTGTAAATACTATATTACAACCTAACCCGTATACTTGTAGATATCGCCTTGATTTCATATCTTTTAGTTGTAGTATTCACACTCTAGATGTTAGTACGTCTAGAGGTGGTCATACATGAGAATTGAAATGGCAGACAATGATGCATGAACAAATACATAAGACCATGTGGTTTCGACCCATGGTAGCATATGAAATAACGTTATTAATGGACCACAAGTATATGACCTTGTATGGTATGTTTTGTTTGGCCTGAATGGTGTGATCTGTCATAAATGTCTGGTAAGGTTTATATACTTGTAATTCTAATAAGATACAAATAAGTCAGATAGTTTTGTGATGAGTATAGCTGAGGTAAATTGTTATTAGGCTTAAGGTCGAGGGTTAAGTAAGATCTGTAAATTAATCGAATAAGTTATTGAAAAGAACCGTGTAGTTTCAAGATAATAAAGGTGTTCACCAAGATGGTTTGAAATGGTTAGATAAGTATATATATAATTGTAACTGTGTAAGATCTAAGGATCACTCATTGAAAGTTTGTCTATATTGTGGTTAATGGTTGAATTAGAGTTATTAGGAATTTGCCAAGACACGATTATCTAGGATTTAATGATCTCTCTTGAAATCATAAGGAATCTGGAAAATAGGTATTCTAAATAGACGTATTCTTGTAGAATGGATGTGGAATTCAACTAAATGATTTCAATAATGTCTTATCAATATAAATACATGTGGTATAGAATTAGAGCATGTTTGAGTGCCATTTTGAAGGAACCCAGTTTAACAAAAGTGTTTGCCAAATACATATGTCTCCACCCAAGGTAAAAATCAACAAATATTTTTTTGAAATAAGAGTATGGATTAAGGCATGAATTGTTAGAAGTGGATTCTAAGGATATGTGCTGTTAAGAAAATATTATTGTGACTAGAAACTTATGAAAAGTATGAAAGGGTTCCTCAGTTAATCAAATAAGGAAGGTTTAGTAGAATAAGAGCATGATAATCAGTGCATAAGAGAATGATGAAACTGTGGTGGTATCCACTAGAATTAATAAGGTAGAATAATGAACGGCGTATCGTAGTTCTGCAACACCCTATACCCTGCCTGGTCGCTGATAACTCTTGAAAAGAGTTATATTTTATGCCTTTAGACTTGATTAATTTCATGTCTTTAGGTAAGTTTAGTTGGATTTTAGCATTTTCCATTAGTGTTTTGTAGGAGTCTGCATTAAAAGGCTTGGATTGTGCTTAAATGTTAGTACATCTTACTTCTAATTACTTGTAGGAATGATTTGTTTAATAAGCGGCTGGTGCAGAATGAGGAAAATAAGTAAAGGAGTGAAGGTATGTCGTGGCAAAATGTTGGACAATTTGCCAACACGAATGCTGTGGCAATGCCAGGAAGCGACCCAGTCAACATTTAATCATTATTAGCCCTGTTGTATGTGTACCAGAAAAATCAACCTAAAAAGAGGAAAAAGATGATGGAATCATGGGATGATGGGCCTACTCTAAAGGAAGAGGTATATAAAACCCAACAAGAAAGAGGAAAAAAGGCGGAGAGAGACAGTTAGAAAGAAAATTGGAAAAATCCTTGGACAAAGGTAGAGGATAACGATTGAGAATAAGGCAGAGTCGGAAAAGGAGAAGAAGAAGGCAATCCCTTTAGGCAATCATAAGAAATTACACCGCCAAAGTTGTGGGCTGGATAGGCGAAAGCTATCTTCCCTAAGTTCTTCCTTTTCTTCTTTATTTGTTTCTTTGTGATATTAATTGATGAAAATGATGTTGAATGTTATTTTGAATTTGGATGTTATTTACTAACCCATGAGTTAAACTTATAGGGTTAGGATTGCTTGATGAAACCTTTATTTCCTTTAATAACTAAAGCCTAGATTAGTTTTAATTTATTGTTTCATTCAATGGTATTTATGAATTGCATGCATATAATTCCTAGACATAGATGAATGTGTAGCATGTTTATGAAATTAATCTAATACTGACAATGTTAGGCTAATTAGATCAAAATTGAATGATATGAGCAAGTATTCGATCAGATACGTGTAACAGTCTCTAGACATAGAGCAACGTTCCATATGGGAAGAAAACAAAATAGTGCCAAGTACCGTGATAAAGGCCTATAGACATATATCGCTTTAAGCAAGGTTGTAACGCCACTAACCCATATCCATCGCCAAAATAAAGTTATGGAGTATTACTAGAAAATTTAAAACTTAAAACTTTCATTTCTAAACATTCCATAAATCATGTTATAATCCATTCAAATACATGCATATTGTGCCTTATACAAGCCCTCGAGGCCCTAAAAACACTTTAGAAACGAATCGGGACTAAATTAGAAATATATAGAATTTTTGGGAAAAAGCTAGAATTTTCCAAACTGCTTAGAATTTTCCAAACTACAGGGGTCACATGTCCATATGACCAGGTCGTATGACTCACACGGTAGAGACACACGCTCGTGTCTTAGGCTGTGTGAACATTCGAAGTAGGGACACACGGCCGTGTTCCAACTCGTGTCTGTACCCATGTAACTTTCTGACTCGGGTCACATGGCCAAGCCATACACCCGTGTGCCAGGCCGTGTAACTCTTGAAATGGCGTTACACATCCATGTGCTAGGCCGTGTGCTAGGCCGTATAATAGCCTGACTTACAACCCTTTGAAACCTACAGGGGCACACGGTCGTGTCACATGCCTATGTCTTAGGCCGTGTGGACAAGAATTAGGCCATTTTCAAGCCATTTCCTTCACCCAAATTATGCACTCACATACCATCAATTTGCACCTATTTCAAGCATTCAAAGTTTACCTAAAATATGCATAATCAAGATATAACAAAGTGTTACCAATTCATACAACCAATATGCCTCAAGTCACCTCAATCGCAAGTTATCAAAATAACTTAAAACATACATATATTTGCTACTTAATTCCATACCAAACCATACCACCTTGGCCACATTCAAACATACCAAAAGGGTAATTTAGAACATGTATACAATTGACCATTCTAACACATACCATTTAAGCACCAAAATGCCAAAATGTTAACAATTATTAAGCCATATATTCATGCCAACATAATAACCAACCAACCACCTAAAATGCCATATTTACAAGCCAAACATATTGGCCATTTCATCAAAAATAAAATACCTATACATGCCATTATAACCCAGACTTAAAACATCAAAATCTATCGATATAGCCGATGGATAGTGTGATAGGTCTCTAACGAACTTCTAACCCGAACGAGCTTCCGATTTACTAAAAAACATAGAAAAATGAACACAATGTAAGCATATAATACTTAGTAAGTTCATAATTCATAAACGATGCTTACCAATACATATGAATCATTCCAATACAAGCTTTGCACAAGCCTAAGCATCACCAACAACCCAAATTAGTGCTTGATCACATAAATTCAATATCAACCCATGATAAAATAACTTTCCACAAATCATGAATACAATGCTTCCTACCTTCCACAGTAACAAGTAAGTTGTATAAAAAACTCTTACCGAAGCTAACATGAAGTGGAATCACAATGGTTGTCACTATCCCTTTTCATAGTTTGATAGCTGAAGCTATCCCTTTTCATAATGCGATGGTCGTCGCCATCCCTTTTCATAATTCGATAGCCGAAGCTATCCCTTTTCATATTTCAATGGTCGTCACCATCCCTTTTCATTGTTGATGGTTGTCACCATCCCTTTTCATTGTTTGATTGGCGAATCTATCCCTTTTCATGATTCGATAGCTGAAGCTATCCCTTTTCATTGGTCGATGATTGTCGATACTCAATTGGATTTTTCCACTGAAATACATTATGATATTATAAAACAATAGCATTTAAGAAATAATTGAAAAATGCTATTTAAACGTAGGAACTTACCTCAACGATAAAGTGTAAAAGTAGAGTTGATTAATCTGAAGCTTTCTCTTTACCTCGATCTAAAGTCGTACGAGTTCTATCTTGATCTAAATGAATAAATTCAATCAATTTAATAGCCATTCAATTCAATTCAATCCAAAATCACATTTTTGTAAAGTTTTAATTTCTTAACAATTTAGTCCTTAAGCTCGTAAAATAAAATTCATAAAATTTTATCCCTACCCAAGTCTAGCCGAATTTCACATGGGCTCATAGCAACTCATATATTTCATTTTTTTCACAATTTCTCCATGAAAATTTCATATATTTCAATTAAACCCCTAATTGACAAATTCATCAAAAATCAGTCAACAAAAGTTGTTTACCTAACAACAAAGGTTCATTTTCTTCCATCAAACATCACAAACAACATGAATACATTCATGGAAAAACCCTAATCTTTTAACAGTTTTGCAAATTAGTCCTAGGCTAGCTAGATTAAGCTACAACGACTCCAAAAACATAGAAATCATTAAAAAAGAACTTGAAAACCTACCTTGCATGAAGAATTTACCCTCTATTTTCGGTGGAGAAGATGATACCAACCAAAAATGCATTTTGTTTCTTTTATTAATTATATTAACATAATTAATAATTTACTAATTTAACCTTATAAATTTAACCATTTAAAACACCTATTAAGTGTCCATAAATGTCCACTCAAAATAAAATTGGTATAATTACCACATAAATCCTGTAACCATTTAATATCATAGCTATTAGATCCCTTTAGCTTATTGAACTCAAGTTTTGTACCTTTTGCTATTTAGTCCTTTTTATCGAATTAAGCATGCAAACGGTAAAATTTCTTAACGAAGTTTTTATACGATAATACTAACATCCTTTAGACATTAAAATAATAATAAAATAAATATTTTCACTTTAGATTTGTGGTCCCAAAATCACTATTCTGATTTTACTGAAAACGGGCTATTACAACTCTCCCTCTTAAAGGAATTTTTGTCCTTGAAAATCTTACCAGAAAAGAGGTTTGGATATTGTTTTCTCATAGCTTCTTCTGGTTCTTAGGTGGCCTCCTCTATCCCATGTTGTTTCCAGAGAACTTTCACTAAAGCTATGTTTTTATTTCTCAATTCTTTAACTTCTCGAGCTATGATTCTGATCTATTCTTTGCTATATGACAAATCAGGCTGAATCTGAACGTCCGCTGGTGAGATAACATGTGAAGGGTCTGATTGATATCGCCGTAACATTGATACGTGAAACACATTATAAATCCTTTCCAACTATGACGACAAAGCTAAACAATATGGTACTGGATTGATTCTTTCAATAATCTCATACGGCCCGATAAATCGCGAACTTAGCTTTCCTTTACGACCGAAACGAATAACTTTCTTCCGGAGTGATACTTTCAGGAATACTTTATCGCCGACTTCAAATTCAATATCTTTACGTTTTAAATCAGCATATGATTTTTTTCGATTTGAAGCTTCTTTCAAACTATCTCAGATTACTTTCACTTTTTCTTCAGTCTCCCAAATCAAATCAACCCCGTGAATCTTTTTCTCACTGAGCTCAGTCCAATACAATGGAGTTCGGCATTTAAGACCATACAAATCTTCATATAGTGCCATCTTTATGCTCGACTAGTAACTGTTATTATACGCAAACTCAACCAACGGTAAATATTTCTCCCAGTTGCCTTCGAATTCTAAAACACAACATCAAAGCATATCTTCGAGTACTTGAATCACTAGTTCAGACTAACCATTTGTCTAAGGATGGAATGTAATGCTAAAATGTAAACGCGTACCTAGAGCCTCTTGTAACTTGCTCTATAATCGTGATGAAAATCGCAGATCTCTATCCAAAATAATGGAAACTGACACACTATGAAATTTGACAATCTCAGTAACATATAGCTCGGTTAATCTCTCAAGAGGATAATTTGTATGTATTGGAACAAAATGTGTAGACTTCGTCAGACGATCAATGACAACCCAAATTTCATCTCTCTTTCTCAGAGACAATGGTAATCCCGATACGAAATCCATGATGACACGCTTTTACTTCCACTCCGGTATCATCACTAACTGTAATAAACCAAAAGGTACCTAATGTTTAGCTTTAACTTGCTGACATACTAAATATTTTTATACAAACTTAGAAATTTCTTGTTTCATACCTCACCACCAGTACATTTGTTTCAAGTCACTGTACATCTTATTGCTACTAGGATGAACAAATAAGCTACCACTATTAGCTTCATGTAAAATCTTCCGGACAAGATTTGAATTTCTTGGAAGCAAATTCTACCTTTGAAGTATAAATAATCGTCGGATCCAATCTGGAAATCTGAATCAAAATTCAACTCACTCTGTTTCCATTTAGCTAACAATTCAAATCCATTTAGCTTTCAACTTAGCTAAGATCGAACCATCATCAAACAACATCAATCGCGTATTCAATGTTTGCAAAGAAAAAAGAGATTTTCTGTTCAAAGCATCAGCGACTACATTTGTTTTACCCTGATGATAATCTATAATCAAATCATAATAATTTAATAGCTCGAGCCACCTACGTTGTCTCATATTCAAATATTTCTGCTACATTAAATACTTCAAACTTTTGTGATATGTAAAGATGTGACATTTTTTGCAGTACAAATGGTGTACAAACACAATAGCTTCTAGTTCTAATTCGTGCGTCAAATAATTCTTTTTGTGCGACTTTAATTATCTAGAAGCATAAGCTATTACTTTGCCTTCCTGCATCAAAACACAACTTAAACCATTCAAAGAAGCATCATTGAAAATCATAAACTCTTTACCCGATTCAGGCTGAGCTAACACCGGTGCCTCGATAAACAATGCTTTCAAATGATTGACGCTTTGCTAACATTTCTCAGACCACTCAATCTTCACATCTTTTTGCAATAATCTCATCATTGGTGTAGTAGTCATCGAGAATCCATTTACAAACCTTCTATAATACCTAGCTAGTCCTAGAAAACTTTTAACCTCGGATACATTCCTTGGAGGTTTCCTATCAACAACGGCTGAAATCTTTCTCAGATCAACTCTGATGCCTTTGGCTGATACAACATGTCCCGAAAATCCAAATTCTCGAAGCTAGAATTTGCATTTACTAAACTTGGCAAATAATTACTTTTCGTACAAAGTTTGCAAAACATTTCTCAAATGCTTGGCATGCTCAGTCTAAACTTGTGAGTAAATCAAGATATCATTGATAAATACCACAACAAAACGATCTAAATATGGTCTGAAAATTCTGTTCATCAAATCCATAAATACTGTAGGTGCATTGTTAAACCAAACGACATCACAAGAAATTCATAGTGTCTGTACTTGGTCTGGAATGCAATTTTTGGCACATTAGAATCTGTAACTAACACTTGATAATAACTAGAACGAAGATCAATCTTCAAAAATACTGTTGCACGTTTCAGCTAATTAAACAGACCATCAATACGCAGCAATGGGTATTTATTCTTGATCGTAACTTTGTTGAGCTGGCGATAATGAATGTAAAATCCCATAGATTTGTCCTTTTTCTTAACAAATAGAACAGGTGCACCCCAAGGTGAAAAACTAGGTCGAGTAGAACCCTTATCTGTCAAATCTTGCAATTGTGCTTTAAACACTTTCAACTCAGTAGGAGCCATTCTGTAAGGAGCTATTGGTATTGGTGATGTTCCCAGTACTAACTCAATGACAAACTAAACTTCTCTGATAGGCGGTAACCCGGGTAACTCTTTTGGAAACACATCTAGATACTCACAAACCACTGGAACTAATTCTAACTTCAACTCAGAAACCCTAGAATAAAATACATACGCAAGGTACACATCACAACCCTTTCTTACATATTTTTGTACTGACATAGCCGAAACAACTTTCACCATTCTAACATTTTAACATAATAAGCTTTCGTCTATAGTTCACAATAGCATTATGCAGAGTTAGCCAATCCACACATCAAACTCATCAAATGGCAATAGCATCAAATCAGCTGAAAATTACAACTCCGAATCATCAACAGAAAGTTTTTGCAAACCTTTTCAACTAGCACATACCGACCTAGGGGGTTCGATACTTTAACCAGGAATTCGATGGACTAAATAGGTAAATTCTTACTTGACACTAGATTAGTGTATACATACAAACTGGCTGATCCCGAATCAATCAAAGCAGTAACATTAGTATCAAAGATAGAAAATATACCAATAATAACATCTGGCGTTGAAGCTTCCTCTCGTGCTTGAATTACGTAAACTGGTTGATGCTCGTGCCTTAGATCTCACAACAGAGTCTTTTGTTCTAGTATGATTATTACTCGTATTTCCAGGATTACGAGGTGGTCTACCAATTGTTACAGTATTGCTAGGTCAAACATTCTGAACTTTTTCTTTCTCGAGTACCTCCAGGTATTCTCGAATAAAATGCTTATATGAACCACATTTGAAACACACATCGTCTTTCGCCCTGCACTCACCAAAATGTTGACATCCACACTATTGACAATCAGGCTTATTATCTTTAACACTTCCTACGCTCGCTACAGACGTAGCTTACGCCTTTGAACCAATATTTTGTTTACCTCGGCCTCTACCAGAATATCCCACTCAAGCAGTCAAACGATTATAATGTTCTCTCAATTTCTTCGATAACGACTGATATGACTTCTTCGATAATCTCTTTCTTGAATCTATAACTTCATAATCAACTTTGTGAGTGTTGGAATACGAGTTATTATTCCAGTTAAAATTAACCATGTTGTAAAATGACGTTGGGTTTGATGGGCATTCGCCAAACACATGATTTCATCGCAATAAACACATGACAGCTCGACTAATTTCATCTCTTGGACTGCAATTGAATTTTTTTTATCATTTTAATCATGTTAGCTAAAGAAGATATCTAGGATGTCAATTAAGTGATTGCATCAAGTTCCATGGTGTCAGTTGTTCTTCTGCCAATCCCAACTCTCATGGTAGGATATTGATAATCATTGTTTACAATATTTTCCAAAATCTCATATGCTTAATTATAGGATTTATCCAACAAAGTACCATTGGCAGAAACATCAACTACCATCCTCGTATGTGCATTCAACCCATTATAAATTATCTTTGTCTAAGTCCAGTGTTGGAATCCATACATCGGGCATTTTTGAATTAAATCTTTGAATTGTTCCCAAACTTCATATAGTGTTTCATCCTCTAATTGCCAAAAAGATGTGATGTCATTTCTATGCTTGGCATTCATATTTGGGGGAGTATACTGTAGCAAAAACCACTGGAAAAGATCATTTCATGATGCCACTATTCTCAACGGTAAAGTATTCAGCCATGCTCTCATATGATCTCTTAAAGAATATGAAAACAATTTAAGTCGTAGAACATCTTTAGGAACACCCTGTTGTCTAAATGAGTCACAAACCTCTAGAAAAATTGGTAAATGTAGTATTAGATCTTCAGTTGTTAATCCACTAAATTGTCCTATTGTTTGTAACATTTGAAACATTACCAGTTTCAGTTCAAATTACTAAGCCTGTGTGGTTGGGTTGACTATCCCTGGATTCAGATAATCTAGCATTGGAACAATATGCTCTCGAATTGGCCTATCTCGATCATCCACCACACGTCCAAGGGGAGGATTTTCATTGCGATCATTTGGATTACCATTAAGATCATTCTTGTTTCCAGCCATTCTTTTTAATTCTTTTCTCTTTCTCCGCAAGGTTATGTTAATCTCCGGATCAAAAAAGGTATTATGTGTTAGGAAGAATGCCTCTTCTCTTGCACTAATTGGAAACCTGTAAAAAGTAAATACACTAAGTTAAATAAAACTACTAAGTAAAATAACCAAACAAAATTTCACCAAATTGTCGATCCTCGACAATGGCACCAAAAACTTGTCGAGTGTGAATATGATATGCGATTTGTGCAAGTATACATGTCGGTTCAGGTAATAAAGTGATGAGTGTGTATCATTCCCACGAGGATTGGATTGAGGCACAAAAGTGGTCAAGTTATTATAATTAAAATGTGATTAATGCTATGACAAAGTCAATGATAAATATGCAGTGGCAATTACTAGAGTAATGATGTAAGCAATATGTGGAATTAATGAATAACAGGAAATGCTATGGCAAAACGAGAGTAAAATTGCAATGGTAATTATGAGAATAGCTATGCGAATAACAAATAAATAAGAAATAAATAACTAAGTGTGGCAAAGATTCTACGGCAAAGGATAAGGGATATACGATGTTGACATGAAAGGCTGGGATTACTAATAATCTACCTTTACTGTCAAAAATGCCTCGGCAAAATTGTAATCAATTTATTGCTTAGAGATTTCTAAAGTGGTCTGCTTCTTTCAAAAACAAAAATCTCAAGTTACCTTGCTGGTAGCGATATATGTCTATAGGCCTTTAGCATGGCATCCTGTATTGTTTCCTTTTGTATGATCATTACTCTATGTCTAGAGTCCACTACAAGTATTTGTCGAGTACTTATTCATAACATTCAACCACGGTCTAACTAATCTAAGATTTCCAGAATAAGATTAATTTAAGGTTATGTTGAATAGTTGACTATGTCTAGCGATTGCACACAAACAATTTAGAAATAAGAACAGTTGACTAAAACAGTAAACTAATGTAGATTTATGCTTCAACCATTAAAGAAAAATAAAGGTTTTATCAAAGTAATTCCAACCCTATGAGATTTAGTTCATGGGTTGGCAAATAAAATTCAACACCAGAATATTATCCAACACCGTTTTCATCATTCAATTCAAGGAAAAACAAAGTAAGAAATATGAAAGACTTTGGGAAGATAGCCATCGCATGTACAGTTCACACTCCAGCGTCGTAGTGTCTTATGGTGGCTGAGAGGGACTGCTTTCTTCTTCTTCTTCCCGTCACTGCTCAACCGCTACCCTCTATTCTTGCTAAAAGATCTCTCCCTCTTATTCGTTTCGTTTTTTCGTTGTATATGGTTTCCTCCTTTGGGTATTTATAAGCTTTTCCATAGGGTAAATCCAACAACGCAACATTATCCTATCCTCTTTTTTCTTTTTCTTTTATGGTTTAAAACCCCTTCCTTTAAGATAGGTGGTTATTAGCTTATTATCTCATGATCTTTTTCCTTATTTTAAATTCTTTTTCTAGGATAAAAACCAACAGCCCAAGATTATCTTCTCTTTTTTAGGCGTATTTATCCGGGACAAATAGAGTTGGGCTAAAACTAGTATGTGTTGAGTGTTGGCTAGGTCTTCCTCCTGGAATCGCAAATTGTTATGACATTCATGCTAAAAAAATGTCCAATCTTTTGCCCCGGCAAACCTTTATTCCTTTATTTCTCGTTCCTCAACCTGCACCAACAAATCCACCAAACACAACCCTTTCACAAGCAATTAAAAGTAGCAAATAACATTTAAACACAGTCTAAGCTCCTCATGCAATGATTAAGGAAAGATACTAATGAAATTTCCTAAAGTGCAACTAATTGTACTGAAGTACATGCAATTAGCTAGATTTAAAGGCATGCAATATATCACCTTTCAAGAGTTATCAGGACCCTAATGGATGTACAGTTGAACTATAGCACCATGGAAAATGAGTTATTGTCGGTGGGTTTCGCATTCGATAAGTTTCCATCTTTTTTAGTTGGTACCAAAGTCACTGTCTACACAAACCACTCTATTATTAAACATTTGGTGACCAAGAAAGATGTCAAGCCAAGATTAATTCGGTGGACACTTTTGCTACAAGAGTTTAATTTAGAAATTCAAGATAGTAGGGGGACTGAAAATCAAGTGGCTGATCACTTGTCAAGGTTAGGAGCTAGAAATGAATATGGCAAAAATTAATTTATTAAGGAAGATTTCCCAGACGAGCAACTGTTGGTTGCCATGGCATTACCTTGGTACGTCGATATAATGAACTACTTAGTAAGTGGGTTGTTGCCACCTGATCTCAACAACCAAAGAAGACGAAAGTTCCTTTATGATGTCACGCATAATTATTGGGATCAACCCTTCCTATTCAAACAATATGCTGATCAGATAATTAGGAAGTATGTCCTTGATGATGAAGTACATAGCATCCTGCAACCTTGTCATTCAGCGCCTTACAGAGGATACTTTGGAGGAATGAGAACTGTTGCCAAGGTACTCCAATATGGTTTTTATAGGCCGAGTTTGTTCAAGGATTCCTATTAATTTTATAAGTCATGTGATCATTGTCAGAGGATAGGAAATCTATCTAAGAGACACGAAATGCCACTGCAAAATATTTTAGAGATTGTGTTATTTGATGTTTGGGAATCGACTTTATGGGTCTATTTCTACCATGATTTGGAAATCTCTACATGCTCTTGATAGTGGACTACGTCTCTAAGTGGCTCGAAACGGTACCCCTCTCTACAAATGATGCCAAGTCAGTGCTGAAGTTTTTGCACAAGAACATTTTCACAAGATTTAGTACACCTTGAGCAATTATCAATGATGAAGGTTCTCATTTTAATTGCAAATTAGTTGTTAATGCTTTGTATAGGTATAGGGTGAAACATAAGATTTCCATGGCATATCATCCCTAAACAAATGGACAAGTAGAGATTTCTAATAGAGAAATTAAACAAATTCTGGAAAAAGTTGTGAACCTAACCCGAAAAGGTTGGTCCTCCAAATTTGATGCAGCTTTGTGGGCTTATTGTACGACATTCAAAACATCGTTGGGGATGTCGCTTGTTAAGCTTGTTTTGGGAAGTTGTGTCACTTGTTGAGTTAAAGCATAAATCATTTTGGGCTATTAAAAAGATGAATATGGACTAGAAAGTTACTGGCCATAATAGTTTGTTAGAGCTGAATGAAATGGAAGAATTTTGAGCACAGGCATATGAGAACACTAGACTGTACAAGGAGAAGATCAAGCGGTGGCATGATAAGAGGATTATTTCAAGGTAATTCGAACCAGGACAACAAGTGTTGTTGTTCAACTCTAGGATCAAATTGTTCCTTAGTAAATTAAAATCTTGCTGGTTAGGTCCCTTTTAAATAGCTCAAGTCTATCCTCATGAAGTTTTTGATGTCAAAGATATGAAAATGGGGGTCACATTTAAAATTAATGGATAACTATTGAAGCACTACTGGTGTGCTCATGTGGATCGAGACAAGCAATTCATTGACCTCTAAGATGTTTGAACTAATAATTATATTTTCTATTTTTATTTTCCTTAATTGCTTTACTTCAATTTCATTTTTATTGTTAGTTATCTTTAATTATTTCATGTTGTTTCTATTTCTATTTTTATCTTTAGGTAGTTCTTTTCATAATTTCCAGAGACAAAATAAAGAATGAGAACTTATCAGTTGTGCTACTAAGAGAAGTCTGCTGCAGCATTGCGAAAGAGAGTTATGTCATGGCAAATTGGGAAATGGATGTTGAGGTACGAGGTAATATGGGTTGAAAGGATAGAAAAGTCCAAGGGAGAGATATTGATGGTGTAATAGTCATTTCTTAAGATGGACCACTGTGTTCCTTCCAAACAAACATGGGAACCTGGGCTAGCCGCTCTAGGGACATTGTCTTCACAAAGTCAGCATGCTCGTCAGGACTTTCGAACAATCCATATTGAGCATTGATGGCATCTTCATCTAGTAGAACTGATGCACCACGTACTTATATAAATGCTTTGTAAGGAGAGGTAATGTAGGCATAAAACTCTTTCACTACCCTTGGGAGGACATCATCAAGATGAAGGCAGAAGATTCCCCACCCATGCTTTCCAGCAACTGATGAAACAGTCTCTGTATAACCAATGAAGGGAACATCCTAAAAAATGAATCCTTTTTCCACGTAGAATGGTCGTTTAAAAATATTTTTTTGGTATTTCTCTTCAACAAGTTTATTGAAAAAGGTGTGTGGAGAGGTAGAATCCTTTTGAGAAGCCATCGAAGAGAACATAGACAAACAAAAAATGAAAAGGATGAGATTTGATTTCAGTTATGAGTAAAATAAAGAGTAGAAGTAGAAAACAAAGTGGGATGAAAATATGGAAGAAAACTGAATCGACTAGGTTAAAATGTGAGGGAGAAGAAATTGTGATGTGTGTGACCAGACTAACCTAAATTAAATATTGACAAGGCAAAACAATTAACAATTAGAGGGAAAAATAAATGAAATTAGCACAAATTATGAAAAGTAAAATAAGTTGGGCTAATGGCTCCAAGATGTACTTATTCTGGCCCAAAGAAAAACCAGTAACAAGAAAATAAACAGTTAAATAAACTTATTGGGTAACAAGTAAAAATAAAATAAACAAAGAAAAATATCTGCAATAGACAAATATTAAGTATTTCAAAGAGAAATAGGACTTTTGTCGCGCATTATTGGAGCTCCAAAATAATGTTTCAGGCGTTGACCATTGACTTTGAAAGTGGATCCTGTTTTTCCATCTTTAATGTTAACAACTCCATGAGGTTATATACGCTTGAGTTCGAATGTCCAAACCATCTCAACTTTAATTTTCCTGGAAATAGTTTAAGTCTAGAATTGAAAAGCAAGACTTGTTGTCCATGTACAAATTGTCATGGAAAAATTTTCTTGTCTTGCCAATGCTTTATCTTTTCTTTATATAGTCTTACATTCTCATAAGCTTGAGCTTGAAACTCATCCATTTCATTAAGCTCCAGCAGGAAATGAGTAGTAGCAGCATCCCAGTCCATGTTTAGTTTCTTGATTGCCCAAAATGCTTTGTGTTCTAGCTCAACTGGCAAATGACATGGTTTACCATAGACAAGCTTGAAAGGAGACATTTCCAACGATGTCTTGAACACTGTGCAGTAAGCCCACAAGGCTTCATCTAACCTTACTGACCAATCCATGCTGTTGGAATTGACAACTTTCTCCAAAATCTACTTGATTTCTTTGTTGGATATTTCAACTTGTCGATTTGTTTAAGGGTGATATGTCATGGAAATTTTATTTTTAATCCCATATCTATTAAGAGCATTGGCAACTAATTTGTAGTCAAAATGTGAACCTTCATCACTAATTAAAGCACGAGGGGCACCAAGCCTGGTAAAAATTTTAATTCCTCGGGATACATAATCCACAGCGACAAGAATATAAAATTTTGCCCAGTATGGTGGAAATGGACCCATGAAATCAATTCCCAAACATAAAATAATTCCACCTCTAGAATATTTTGCAGTGGTATCTTGTGCCTTCTTAATAAGTTACCAGTCCTTTGACAACGATCACAGTCCTTACAGAACTCATTAGCATCTTTAAAGATGGTGGGCTAATAAAAACCTGATTAGAGAACCTTTGCAGCGATTCTCAGGCTACCAAAATGTCTACCATAAGGTGCAAAATGACAGTGATGTAGGATACTTTAAAATTCATCATCTTGAATATATCTCCAAATTACTTGATCTGCACATTACTTGAATAGAAATGGCTCGTCTGAGTAATATTGCTTGACATCATGAAGGAATTTCCTTTGTCCTTGATGATTGAGTGCATGTGGCAACAACACACTAACTAAGAAATGAAACTTGAATTTTTATAGAATAATTATGTGTTTGAAGATTTGATTGTGGTATATGGTTATTTTATAAAGTGATTTTTGTTAGATTTTGATTTAAGGATTAAATTGTTAAAATGTCAAAATTTTAAGGTTTGATGGTGAATTTAATGTGTAATAGGGATCGTTAAAGGGCCTAGAATAATTGGTTGTAGTTTGATTCTTAGAAAATGATCAATTTGATGCTTTTTGGGTTAGATGATTAAATTGAAAAAATTGTAAAAGTTTAAGGAAAATATGTAATTAATGAAAAATTTTGGGTCATATGCATTGAATGGAATGTAAAATGTGTATGAGATTAATATATTGTATTTAATTATTATATAGATAAAAACTTGGATAAAAAAGGCAATGACCAAGGAAAAGGGAAAATAGTGGATTAGTCCATGCGTGTTGGTTAGAATCGAATATTAGGTAAGTTCATAGTGATTCAATATGTAAATGAATTTCTACTTGTATTCTTACATTATAGTTCTTTAATTAAATTTTTATAGTTAACTATTGAATAAATGCACATGCACGCCCTTGTTTGTACTTCGGTACTCCTAAATGCACATACGTGCCCCTGTTTGTACTTTAGTACCCTTGAATGCACATACATTCCCCTGTTTGTACTTAAGTACCCCGGAATGCAACTTACGTGCCCTGCTTATACTCTGGTAACTTTGAATTATATAGTATAGGAACTGTATTTAATTGTATTTAGATTACATGCTATACTATTACCTTACTAAGCTTTGTAAGCTTATCGTTTCTTATGGATTGTTTTGTAGATAATCGTGCTAACATTTTGGAGGGATCATTCAACCGACTCACACTATCCATCTAAGATGGTAGTTTTTGTATCTCCTAAGGTAGTGGCATGTATAAATTTATATAGATGAATTTGTGGTTGAAAATTATAGGGTGTTTATAATGGGGTTTGATGAATATGTCAAAGATAATTTGGTATGTGTGTGTCTTGATGTTTAAGTATGGTTGATGGACTTATAATGCTTGTTAGTAAGTCTTTTTGGTCACTTTTTTTTAATTGATGTGTATGTCCTTTTGGTATGATGATGTTGGCTTGGAAATGGTCAATTTGCGATATGTTTTGGTAAGTAGTTGAATTAAGTTCTGATGCTTGAAATAAGGAATTGTTGATTTGTTTTGGCATGTTATGTTTGGTTGTTAATTGTGGTGCCTTTGAATGGCATATTGGTTAGTTGAATTAGATCTTGAAATGTCATTTTTTTGTGTGCTTGAGTGATGTTTAGGTCTTTTTAAAGTGTGCTTAAATGGGTTGAAAGGTTATGCATGAAATGGTTTTGAGTTGGCTTGATTTTAGGTAAAATTTGGATTCACATGGCCTGAGACATCGGCGTATGATTTAGCTGTGTAAGGCATACGACCTGGTGACACAGCCGTGTGTCATCTGATAGTTTCTTAGTGCACAAGTCAGTGAGTTACATGACCTAGCAATCGGCTTGGCACACGGGCATGTGACCTTACTTAGTGAGTTACATGAGTGAGGACACGGGCTGGGACATAACTGTGTGTCCCTATTTCAAAAGTTACGCGGCCTAGGGCCATGCCACATGGCTTGGCCTCGGGCCATGCCACATGGCTTGGCCTCATGGTCGTGTGGCCCCTGTTTTCAAATTTTGTGACTTTTTCCTAAACTTTCCTAATTGTTTTGAATTAGTCCCGAATAAGTTGTCAATGTTTGAGATGTAAAGAATTGTTTATGAATCAGTCTTTACGATGTTCCTATGTTCTATTAGCAGTGATTACTGCAATTTCATGATGGATGTTGAGTTTGGAGTTCAAGCTGTTGTATGTGAGTACCTGGTGAGTTCTATGCTAACTCATCCATGTATATTGCTCATATCGAGAAAATACCTATAGGAAATCATTTGAACTATGAATCTGATACTATGAAAAGTATAGTATGTATATGGGTAGTGAATCTGAAAAACTCAAGTATGTGATGATTAATGTATGAGTACTGAAATGTTAAAGTATGGCTGTATATGTATGTCTGGAATTTATACCATGGGATGTATGTTTTGTTGGGTGTATATTAGAGAATGAAAATGTTGGGCTTAGATTGTGTCAGTGCATGAAGAGTATGTAAAGCGAGTCCATGTCTAATCATCGCATGGTGTTTAATAGAGTCCATCGGGATAAAAAACACAAACTCTGATATGAAACTCTAAAGGAAAAGTCTATGGCCATGGAAATCTTTGAAAAAGGAATTAAAGATGACGTGTGTCACCAGGGGTTCTCTCCATGTCCCAAAACAGTGATGGGCAAACCTTACGCGAAGTGAGTTTAGGCAAATCAATATTGCAAACACAATAGCCTTGAAATGTCTAGGTGGCATTTTGTGAGCCTTTGTGGCAAACTCTGAAAGAATAACCTTAAAGGTGAACTCTGAATGGACTGCTTTTGTGGCATACCCTGATTTGCATGCTCTATGGTATGTTCTATATGAATCTTTAAATTACAAAGTAAACGCAGTATGGTATAAGAGATCTATCAGTTACATGGTAACTACTATATAAGGCTAGGATTTGACTGAAGTTAGTGAATTGAAAAGATACAAAGAAGAAATGCGATAATATTGAAAAGATTATTCTGATTAAAGGCTTGTATCTATATATTTGAAAATCCTAGATTTAAAGGATGCTATTTGGCTTTGTTATTATTGATTTTGAGGCGAAGCCTCCAATGGTACCCCCTTCCTATGTGCATGACTCTAACTGGCTACGATCTCCAATCTCAACACTATCTGGCTGGGTCCCTACTTTTCCATCTCCAGTCTTATGAAGTCTGCTCCATGCAGAACCTTTCTTATCCCCCTCTTCTTCAAGGCAACCGAAGAAAAAGATGAAGAAAGAAAATAAAACAGAATCGAGAAGCAAATCATCATTGGGAAGCCATTTCCCAACTATTTATAGCCCTTCCCACACTATCACCAACCTTATGAGAACCTTCCATTTCTAATCATGTGTCCCCCACTAAGGAGCCAACTAGTTCCATTCTAATCGAACCAGGTTTGGTTCTGAACCATGTCCAATTTAGTTTCTAGTTTTCATGTTTCTTTCAATAGAGGCTGCCAATTTGTGGTCTCTTTCATTTTACTCTTCTCAATTATTTCAAGTTTTTCGGGTTATTAAAAATCCAAGTGTTACGTCTGGGCCTTCATGTGGTTGGGTCTAGACTGAGGTTGCTTTGAAGCCCAATGTGAATGGATCTGGATCCTCCAAGTTGTACCTATCTAAGCCTTAAAACAAACAAAATTCTGCTGTATTTTTCGTTAGCACAATTATTTTGAAATAATAATAATAAACCATGCATTTAGCATAAATTTTACTAACTTAACACATTTATATAGAAATTACAAAATATCACAAAATTAATAATAAAACTACAAAATGTGTTATTTATTTATTCAAAATTTGCATAAATTATACATTTAAAAGTGTTGGAAATATCAATATATATTTTAGCATTTACAGTAGTCCTGGTAATTCCTTGGGAAACACATTAGGAAAATCACACTCTATTCGAATTTCCTTTATTTGATTAACGTTTCTGCTTGAGTTAGTAACATAAACTATAAAGGCTTCACAACCTTGGTTCAGGAGCTTATTAGCTTGAATTGATGATATGATCCGAGTCGAACCACTCATTTTAACGCCATTTACTTCCACGATCTCACCATTCGAGCCTTGAGCAAAAACTTCTTATTCGACAATGCAAAATCAGTCCATGCTCGGTTAACCAGTCCATTCCCAAAATCAAGTCAAAATCGCCAAAGGGCATAATAAAAAAATCTACGGGAAATGCTATGCTTTGGATTTCCAATGAGCAATGTCTACATACTTGATCGACTAGAATTGTTTGACCTAAAGGACTTGATACAAACATATCTATCTTCGACGTTTCAGGTTTCAGAGTCTCAGGTTTTACCAGTTTACCATCAATATACAAATGAGAGGAATCGGGGTCTATCAAAGCATAAATAGGTGCGGTAAATAACAAAAATATACCTGGTACAAGATCAGTAGCATCGCCTTCTTCTTGAGTTCGAATGAAATATGCTCGCACTAGAGCTCTGGCCATTGACTGGTATGCTATTGATTCATTTCCCTGTCTTGTACCATCTCTTGACATTGAACCACCACGAATAATACCACGACCCCTGACTGAAGGTGCTAATCTGTGAGTAACAACAAGTGTAACATTTTCATCTCTGAGACAATCACAAGAAAAGTGTTTTGCGATCCACATTAGAAACAAGAATTTGATAACTTTCAACATTTTTCCTAATGTTTCTTTCCACAATGCTCAAAAATCGGTACCTCAGGGACTCTAGTCGGGCCTCTAACACTACCAAATGAAACTATTGGTTGACGATTTCGTATTCTATTCAGTGTAACCAATCTTGTTGCTACTCTCCAAGGCTAATGAGATTCTCTAATTCATTAAGACATTGAATGCAAACTAGAGGTTCTGATTTGCTTTCTCGTAACACGAAGCGATTCAGGTTTCTTATCCAATCCCATTTGTTGTTCAACAATCTTCACCCGTTCTGACAAATCAATGGATTCTTTTATTTTAAGCGCAACCAATTGAGTTCTAAGTTTATCATGCAACCCACACGAAATTGTTTACATCTAACTTCTTAGGTCGAAATAACTTCTAAAGCATACTTCCTAAGCTATAGATATTCTCGCTCTTAGTCCACTATAGATAGTTCACCTTGCTTAACCAGAAGAAACTCTTGTTTTCGGTCTTCCAGATATAATTCTTCAATGTATTTTTTTGGCACTCTGACCAAAAGATTCCCAATCAATCGAATCAATAAGAACATTACATGTAACAGTCTGTCACCAGGTATAAGTCTTACCTTGTAACAGAGAAACGACACAAGTAACAATCTCACGGGAGGTACACTCTAGTTGTTGTAGTGTTCTGTTTGTTGATTCTAGCCACATCTCGATCGTTGAAGGCTCAAACCCTTTAATTCCCATAAATTCAGTAGCACTATATTTTCATAATTCTTTTATTGGTGCTTGACGGACTACTGGCGCTGGTACCATCGCTTGAGTAGTCATCATCTTTTAAAGAGCCTCAGCGATAACTTAGAGTAAATTCTCGTCACATCGTCTTTCACGATTGTGCCTACTAGATCTAGATTGACTAGCACCCACTGAACATGTACTAGGTGCATCATGTATCACTCTATTTTCATTCTCACTGGAATGGTTGCTGCTAAGCATATCAATATCGGACTCATTTCTGGATTCTCCAGGCATCTTTAGGTATAAAAAGAAAGAAATTTTATATCAGCATCCAAACCCCGACTCTAACTTGACTCAACTTTGGCATGAACATTTAGACTCATTTCTGAGCTTGATTAAGTGGAAGAATCTACTAAACCTATAGCTCTGATACCACTAACTATAACACCCTTCACTTAGTTTAGTTGTCAAACTCGGGAATTAAGATGCAACAATAGATTATAAAACAATTTCACATGATTCATAAATCAAAAATTCAATTTAACATTAAATAATTACATATATTCACATATTTTATGCATTGCAAACATAGTGGTGTTTAAATTGAGCTTACAAAATCTCTATAATTACCCGACTTCAAATAAGGATCATTTTGAATTTTTTTACAAAAAGATGGGAAGTTTTGCAAAATAGGAGTCACATGGCTGTGTGTCAAGCTAAAATCATGTAAGGTTGGAGTCACATGACCGTGTATCCAAACTGTGTAAATCATTATGGCCTTGTGGGTCAAAACTATAGTTATTCAAAAAAAAGTCACAGGATCATGTCACTGGGCCATGAAACAAATTGTGGTCGTGTGGTATTAAAATGGCCAAATCTTCAGGTATTCACACGGGTGTATGGCCAGTCCATGTGACATTCAGGAATCATGTGCATCTGAAACATCCTAAAACAAGTGGCACACGACTATGCCACTAACCCATATGTGACATACGGCTGTGTGGTCAGATCGTGTAGTACAAGTTGTGTCATTTTATGCCTATTTCAAGCCTAACCAAATTCATGCACAATTTAAGTTCAATACACATTTATGCCTACTCAAAACCTGCATAATTTTGATAACAAGCATACCAATATGACATTTTCATAACACATTTACTCAAGATACCAAAATGCCTCAAAGGGAACCCCAAACAATCAATCCTACAAGTTAGGCACAAACCTTCCAACTAGTACATCACAACTAGTTTATTTACCTATTCATATTTGTAATATTTCCCTTACCCATTTATGGTAATACTAACATTTTATTTACTTAACCAATTCACTAATAAACATCATTCATTATACCACAATTAACTACTAACTTGCATTGAGCCTAGTTCATCTTTAATCACTTCCCACACATTATAATCACATAATCCGCACAAAAAATGGTTAACCTAATATATGCACCAACTAAGCCAAGTTATCACATTCACCTATTTAGCAATAACACATCTATGCCTAATTGATTCAACAAGGGAACCATTGGCAAAGATCATTGCAAACATATATATACACATTAAGCTACAAAATGCTACAACCACATCCAAAAATAACATTGACACCAAAGACTCCTTTAGGTACATGCTATTAACTAACAAAAAACATCACCGACTTGCTGAATTCGGGATTGTAGCCAGGTCCTAATTTCAGCGAGCGTACAGGATCAAAACCTAACTTGCACATGGAAACAAAATTGCACGCTAACTGTCTTTGGACGTACCAACGTCCAGAGTGTGAATACTGTAACTAAAGATATAAATTTGGGTCGATGTCCGCAAGTATACGGGTCAAGTTGTAATATAATTACAATGAAATAGGTAAGTACATCGAGGATAGTAGCAAGGGATTCCAACTTAGGGAAGACTATTATCAAACAAATTATGGGAAATAATTATTAATCTACTTGAGTCATGAATTAGTAGTGTTAATATGGAAGCAAGATGATAATAATATTAATAAACTAAATAAATTGAATTAAACCTAAATCTACTCCTAAGTTAATGTATTAGCTTCTCCTATCTTTTGTTTCGACTACACGAGTTCCTTTAGCCTAGATCTAATAGTTTTACCTAATTAATTATTGATGTAGAGTTCTAATCAATTAAGTAGTCGATACCCTAGTAGGATCTTCCAGTACGTCCATTAGAATAACGAGTCAGAAGGAACTACTTATCTTCTGAGCTCACAGTCCAGACTGGTTCTGGGTTAAGGTGTTCACTGATAGGCCATACCAATTTTGGGTTAATTCCCACCTAAATGACTTCCTAGGGTTTTCAATCCTAGGGTTTAAGTTCTTCCTCTCCCAAGCAGTTGATCCGCTAAAAAACTCTATCCTTCAATCAATTAATAAGATTAGAACAGTTGAAACATGCGAGTTATGTACGAAGCATAAATTGATTCTAATCTTTACACAAACATTCAATTAAACAATGTTAAAGAAACAAATATAAAGAATAGAAAAAAGGAAAAGAGATGCTCATGGATTTATCGATGAAAGCGTGACTCCGGAACAATCTCCACTAATGAGAGTCTCACTTCGACCACAATTATAGTTTCTGCCTCCCTAAAATTGTGTGTTTAAACTGATTACAATAGCTTTTATATAGGATAAACTCGAAATATCAAGGTTCTTAAATTTTCCTTGAAGTCCTTAAAGTTCAACTAGGACAAATACACCTAATTTCCCTCCAAAACATAATTATCATATAAAGGACATTTTTGGGCTGCGTAGGGCTTTGTTGCATTACAGGCTTGCAATGTTGTAACCAAGCCCAGGGGGTATGTCGTGACATAGGAGGATCGTATCGTGATGTCGAGGGCAGTTTCGCTCTAAAACTTATTTTTGGCTTTTATCTTTAATGCTGAGACATCAGTGTCTTGGTGTTGTGACATAGACATCAATTTCGGCCCGAATATGCATCTTTAGCTATTGACTTGACCTACAAGACTGTGTAACCTTAATTAGATATATAAAATGTAATAAAAACTACTAGAAAGCATAAATTACTACTTTAAGTATGAAAACCTAAATATATACTAAGATGATTTGATTTAGCTATTAAACAAGCTAAAGTTATGTGTAAAAAGGATGTAAAAAATAGTGTAATTCGTGGCAAATCACTGCCCCACACTTAACTTGTTGCTTGTCCTCAAGCAACCAAAACACATATATTGGAAAAAAATTAATACGAAAATGACTTAATTTCTTTCTTTAAACAAGCTAAAGTTAATGAATATGGATGTAAATAAGAACCTCACACCTAAACTCCCCCACACTTAACTTTTTGTTTGTCCTCAAGCAAAATAAGTCTAGACACATAGCATGTAATAAGAAGGTGTCCCTTGGATTTTATTACTACTATAAACATGGTTCTCAAATATTAAATGTATAACAATTCTTATCGTACATGTAACTTAATCTTAATAGTTAAATTCCTCGAAAATTTTTAAAGTAAATTATGGTTAGTTTACAAAGTTACATTACTAACAAATTATAAATAATTCTCATGACCAAATGTTTCAAATGAGGAGACTATGGATTTATAGCATTAAGGTATGGTCATTTGAGAACTGGCTATTCAACCAATGCCTTAGGTCATCTCAAAGCATCCCATCGTACACAATTTCTTTCATGCTTCGAATTAAACCAAATGAATAATAAACAATTCAGGCATTCTTACTTAGGTACTTTTAATCTATTATGCAATTTAGCTAAGTAACCTAATCAATCCTCTTAAAAATAATCAAATTATCTTATATTAATAAAGAATTTCATTCTTGAAAAAAATCATTACATGCTTCATTATTTTCAACCACTATTCATATTGTTAATATAATTCAAGCACCATACAACAAAACAATAATATTTTTTTAAAATAATCAACTAAAGCAAAGTAAACACATAAACAATAACACACCAACTAATCCTCTGCACTTTCCCCGACACTTTAGAACATACATTGACCTTAACAAAAAATAATTAAAGTGCAAATAAGAAAAATTCCCTGAGTAGGCTGAATCGTGGTTGTTATGACAATATCGGGATTTGTGTGCCCCAACCGGATGAAAAGAGTACCTAAAAAAATATTACAATAAGATATATGAAATATAATAAAAATAAGAAGAATAAGACAATGTGTCGATAATGGATGAAAAAATATCTAAAAATATTCAGATGAACTTGGGCCTTCAATATTGCAAAGGGTGTTTTATCTAAGATGTCACAACATTAGGGTGCAATGTCGCGACATCGAGCCCAGTTTCTGGCTTCTTCAATTTTTTTTCTTTAGTTCTGTCACTCCATGGTATCTACACCTATTGTGGGAAAACTAAACACAATGAAAATAAAATAAACGAATAAAAAATAAAAATAAAATAGAATTTAAAACAAAGAATAGAAGTTCTTTAAAAACCAAGACAATATCGCCACCAGAGAAGAACTTCCAGCTGGTTCTCAACAGTTTGATCCATCGCTTGTTCCTCTGTCAATGTATATGACCAGCCTCTCTGGTTGATTCCATTGATATTATCTTATTTTCAACCGTTGCGACATCCAAATTACAAGTCATTTGGTACCAAATTTGAGCCAACCCCAAATCATTTTTGGGGTATTATTGCCTCGAGCTTCCTCCCTTCCAGGTCGCGTGAATTTTTGTTCACTCGAGCTTTGTTGCCATTTTCATTTGAGAAAGAGTCAAACTTATCGATCTCTTCGGCTGATGCCTTTTTTGCTATGACCAGGAGGTGTATTGGCTTTTCTACACTTTCAGTTAGAATCAATTTAATTTCCCTGTCATATTCAATTCATCCCCATGATCTCTTGTTCCAAACTCTTATTGACTACTATTACCTAATTTAGGGTGGTTAATGATAATGCGGGGATCCTTTGGATCAAGGTTGGGAACATCATGCATGACCTCTTCCCTTGGAGGTAACACCTCAGTTATCTCCTAGAGCATTTTCTCATTTGTCCCATCATGTCTAACATGTTTCATAATCCTTCGAAGTTGGATGGCCCAGTAGTTTCACATGAAGAAATCGTATGCAAATCACAAAGAGATTAATCAGAGTGTTTGTGTATATCACTCTCTTTTTCATATGACTCATAAAGAGGTTCGTATGGGTACTCGTTGTCCTCACACCCGTTATCATCACTCCATTGGTTCCTTGTGGCTCTGTTCAACTAACTTGTTTTGTAATTTCATTTGTCGTCCCAAGAAGTCCTTTCATTATTAAACCATCTGTAATCAAAATTTTTCATAATTAAATCAATAAGGTAAATAAAAAAAATTGAGAAAATAACATAATTAATGAATATAAAAATTAGTACACTATCTAGCTCGTTCATCTTTCAACTAATATTATTTACAAGTAATCAATTCTGTAACACCCCAAACCTGACCTAGACGTTATGGACGGATCTGATGTGTCACATCAATGTGTCGCTCAAAAATTTGAACTCGTTGGTAGATTTTTTTTTCTTTTTCTAAGTTGAAGATAAACCCCCTTTTATGATAAATTAGCAAATCAATTAGTCGAAACACCTATCTTGTTATCTGATATTGATTTAATCAATTAGTCTAAAATCGCGAAAGCTTTTTAAATTCTATAGTTTAAAACTCGTGTCTTTGAAAACGACAATTTTTTTTAAAATTCATTTTCTCCTAAACTAGCAATTTAAAATATGGAAGTAAAAGCCCAATTAAAAATTTAAACCAACTTAAAGGCCTTATTACAAAAAAAACCCAAATTATTATTTAAATCAAAATAAAAGCAAATATGAAAAGTAGTGATTGTGTGGCCATCTCTGAGTCCCTCGTAGCACCGAATCACCTATGGCTAAGGATTACATGCACAATTAGAGGAGAGGGTGAGTTTACAAAACTCAGTGTGTAATCCCCTTCTAGACAATCATTATGCAACATGCAGAATCAGTCTAGGCCTGAGCCCTATACAATATCAGTAAAGTGTGGGCCTTAGCCCATTACAGTAACAATGTGGGCCTTAGCCCAATATAGTAATCAGTACAATGCAGTAATGCAACCCATCCCAATCCAGCCAACACACCACTCCGTACCACCAACACACCATGTGAGGATAAAATCGAGCCACCCAGCCAACGCACCAATATCGCAGCAAGCTGCCAGTAATAATGAAGCAGCAAAGTTACTAGTATAGTAACGCAGCAAAGTTACTAGTAATAGTAACGCAGCAAGGCTGCCAGTAACAGTATATGTGGCAAAGCCACCAGTACAGTATACTTCCCTTATATCATAATCCCAACCCCATGCAATATGTCATGTCATAAATCATACGTGTCTACAGTATGTTATACTCAGAAACAATCATATATATAACATAGAGCAAATCAGTCATTCACTCATTTCAACTCTTAGGAGTATAACAGTCATTTTACTCTATGGGGGTATTTCAGTCAGTTTACCCTTCGAGGGCATTTTGATCATTTTACCCTTTGAGGGTATTTCGATAATTTTACCCTTCGGGGGTATTTCAGTTATTTTACCCTTCAGGGGTATTTCGATCATTTTACCCTTCGAAGGTATTTCAGACATTTTACCCTTCGAGGGTATTTCAGTCATTTTACCCTTTGGGGGTATTTCGATCATTTTACCTTTCGGGGGTATTTCGGTTATTTTACCCTTCAGCGGTATTTTAGTCATTTTATCTTTCAGGGGTATTTCGATCATTTTGCCCACGAATCGCAAGTTGGGCTTACCACTCGAGTGTTGTTTACGGCTTTTTGGCTTTTCGTCGATCTACGGTTGTAGTGAGGTGATTACACACCTGTTTGTGAAAACGCACAAAGATCCACGAACACCTAAAATCTTGACTGACAAAAGTGGCTTAGCCCACTTATACCGTAGATGAAGGTTAACAAAAATCTTTTTGACAGATATCTATGTTCCCTTGACGAGAAGAAGGTTTCGAAGACTTAAAAACACTTAAATATTCCTTCCCTCCTTGAGGAACTCGAATTGTGAGAGAATGGAATGGCGACAATCGGAGAAATCAAAGAAAAGTAAGAGAAAAACTCCAAAATAAACCAAACCCAATAACCTTAAGTGAACAATGATCAAATTTGGCACAAACACCCCCAACCGAATTCTCAATGCTTGACTTACCCCAAATGGCCCAACACTCCTTAAAGAACAACTCCTTGATTTTCTCCTAAAATCTCTCCCCTTATCCCTCATTGATTCACTCCACCCAATCACAATCCCACTATTCTCCATGATTCACTCCTTCATTCAAATTCTACAGTATTTCAGTCAAACTCCACCACCTCACTGCACAGGTGGTAAAAATAAACACTCCACAGTGCAGCACAGGACTCGAACCTCAAACCTTATGAGTACTTCACATGCACCTACCATTGGACCAATAGGCTCTTTTTGTCATAAAACAAGCACTAATATTTATAAAGCGTATGTGCCAATGTCCAGATTCAATTAAGAGCAAAACTAAAAATTCTGCAAAGGCCAAGACTTGAACCCAGGCTTCTCAAATACTCCCAAACACAGCCAAAACACTTAGCCAATAAAGCAAACAAGCAATTTTTTCCAAAACATACAAAAATTAAAGACTTGAATTTTGGGGCATTACAACTCTACCCCCTTAACAAAATCTTGGCCTCAAAATTTACCTGGTTAGAAAAGATGAGGGTATTGCTATTGCATGTCCTCTTCGAGTTCCCACGTGGCTTCTTCTGAACTATGATTATGCCAAAGCACTTTAACTAATGGAATAGATTTCTACCTCAGTACTTTAACCTCACGATCCAAAATCTACACTGGCTCCTCCTCGAAGTTTAGATCTGGCCTAACCTCAATCTCCTCAATTTGTACAATGTGTGTGGGATTAGAGCGATAACGCCTAAGCATGGAGACGTGGAACACATCGTAAATCCAGTCTAACTCTGGAGGCAACTCAAGTTGATATGCGATCGGTCCCACATGCTTCAATATACGGTAAGGCCCAATTAACCTAAGGCTAACCTTACTCTTCCGTCCAAACCTCAATATCTTTTTCCATGGGGAGACCTTGAGGAAAGCATAGTCCCCCACATAATACTCAATCTCTCAGCGTTTAAGGTCCGCGTAAGACTTCTACCTATCAGATGTTTCCCTCAGTTAGTCTCGAATTAGTTTTACCTTCTCTTCGGTATCAGAAACTAATTCTGGCCCCAGAAATCACCGCTTGCATAACTCAGTCCAACAAGTAAGAGTATGACACCTACGACCATATAATGCCTCGCACGGTGCCATTTGAATACTATACTGGTAGCTATTATTATACGCAAACTCTACTAGCAGCAAATAATCTTCCCAGTTGCCTCAGAAATCCAATACACAACACCTTAACATATCCTTTAGTATTTGAATCACCCTCTCAGATTGACCATCTGTCTAGGGATGACACGTAGTACTAAAGTCCAGTCTAGAACCCCAAGCCTCGTGTAATTTTTTCCAAAATTGAGAAATAAAGCGAGGATCTCTATCTGATATAATAGAAACTAGTACCCCATACAGTCTAACAATCTCAGCCACATATAGTTTAGCCAACTTCTACAAAGAGTAATCAGCACGACCTGGTATGAAATGGGAAGATTTAGTCAATTGATCTACAATATCCCATACCGAATCCTTCTTGGTAGGTGTTAAGGGCAGCCCACTCACAAAATCCATGGTTACTCTCTCCCACTTCCAAAGTGGAATTTTAACTAGCTATAGTAACCCTGAAGGTAACTGATGTTCAGCCTTCACTTGCTGACAAGTTAAACACTTACCCACAAAATCAATTACTTCACGTTTCAGTCCTGGCCACCAGTATAACTCACGAATATCTCGATACATTTTGTTCCTGCCTGGATGCATAGCATAAGGACTACTATGCTCCTCTCGCAGTATAGACTGCCTCAAATCATTATCACTTGGTACACAAACTCTCCCACAAAAGCATAGTACTCCTTCACTATTTGACCCAAAATCTGAAGTTTCCCCATTCTCAACTTGTCAAAAATGAGAAACCAGTGACTCATCCAACAACTGTTTACCCTTAATCTATTTAGTCCACGTCGGTCTAACCTGCAACTCAGCCAACAAGCTACCATCATCAAACAGGCTGAGACGATCAAACATCGCTCTCAAATCAGATATAGCCCTACGGTACAGTGCGTCTGCTACTACGTTAGCCTTACTAGGATGGTATTCAATTGAGCAATCATAGTCCTTACGCAGCTCTATCCATCTTCGCTACCTAAGATTCAACTCCTTCTGAGTGAGGAGTTACTTAAGACTCTTGTGATTTGTTTAAATAGTACACTTCTCACCGTAAAGATAGTGCCTCAAAATTTTTAGCACGAATACCACCGCAGCTAACTCCAAGTCATTTGTAGGGTAATTCGCCTTGTGAAGCTTAAGCTGATGAGACGTATAAGTAATCACCTTACCCTCCTGCATCAGCATACAACCCAAACCAACGTGTGATGCATCATTGTAGACAGTGAATTCCTTCCCAAAATTAGGCTGTATGAAGATAGGGGCCTCAGTTAGAACTTTCTTCAATTTCTCAAAACTTTCTTGCTGCTTATCAATCCAATTAAACGGTACCCCTTTACGCAGTAACTTAGTCAGGGGTGCAGCAATTAAGGAAAACCCCTCAACAAAACGTCTATAATACCCTACTAGACCTAGAAAACTTCGAATCTCAGATACGGTCTTAGGTGGTTTCCAATCCAGTATAGTTTCAATTTTCTGAGGATCAACCCTAATCCCCTCGATAGATACCACGTGGCCCAGAAATGTCACTTCTCGTAGCCAGAACTCACACTTTGTAAACTTAGCATACAATTGTTTCTCCCTTAAAATCTGCAGAACAATTCAGAGATGTGCATCATACTCATCCTCGGTTCTCAAATACACCAAGATATCGTCTATGAATACAACCACAAACTGATCCAAGTAGTGTTGAAATACTCAGTTCATTAGGTCCATGAAGGTAGCTGGAGCATTCGTCAGCCCAAACGGTATTACTAGGAACTCGTAATAACCATAACGAGTCCTAAACGCTGTCTTATACACATCAGCCTCCTTAACTCTCAACTGATGGTACCCAGAACGAAGATCTATTTTGGAGAAAACCGAAGCTCCTTGCAACTGATCAAATAAATCATCTATCCTTGACAAAGGATACTTATTCTTGATAGTCAGTTTATTCAATTACCGATAGTCAATACACATGTGCATGGTCACATCCTTTTTCTTTACGAACAACATTGGTGCTCCCCACGGAGACACACTAGGTTGAATGAATCCTCGATCCAATAGTTCTTAGATTTGAGCTTTTAACTCCACCAGCTCCTTTGGTGCCATCCTATAAGGGGCGATAGACACTGGAGCCATTCCTCGCAAAAGCTCAATTCCAAATTCAAATTCGCGGCTTGGAGGCAACTTAGGGAGCTCATCAAGAAAAACATCAAAAAAATCCTTAACAGTTCTGACATCCGCAACAAAAGGACCCTCAGAAATAGATGCACCAATATAAGCTAGAAATGCTTCACAACCCTTGCGAACTAGTTTTTCGACCCTTAAAGTAGAGATCACATTAGACAAAAAATCCCTTCACTCCCCAATCATAGCCACCTCCTCATCCTCAGTAGTCTTTAATATCATATGCTTAGCAACACAATCAAAACTTGCACGGTGTTTAACCAACCAATCCATCCCCAAGATCAGGTCGAGTTCACCAAATGGTAGCTCCATCAAATCCGCTAGAAATATAACTCCTTGAACCTCTAGGGGCACATCTCTGAACAACTTG
>JABFAF010278892.1:0-10519 GCA_013677275.1 Gossypium schwendimanii
TATATATACTAAACCATCATTTCCTTTCAATTACACATTTCATCATAATCCATACCATTACTCAAAAATCATAGTCCATTTCAGGTAATCACATACCCTTTTAAAGTTTTATTTACCCATTGCACAAAATGTAACAACCTCTAATACTAAAAAAATACACATAATCCATTTAATTTTTTAAACACACCACATTACTATTTTCACATATCTAAACATATCATAATAACCCTTTCCCAAAAAAATTACCATTATCATAAAGAACATTTCCTCAATTTAACTAAGCACACATGTAAAAATAAAATTCATTGAAAGATTTTTCACTTACTACCACCAAGAATACGCAATATCATTTAAGCACATAAATAAGATGTAATTCAATAAATACATAGCCCAATGAGCTAAGTAACTTGACTCAGATGCTCGGATAACTACACCATGCTAGAGGCATCACTGGTGCGTAACAAAGGTACCAAAGTGCAGACAGAGGCACAAATGTTCAATTAGAGGCACCATAGTTCAAACAGAAACACTGAAGTGTATACAGAAGCACCGAAGTGCAATCCCGTACAAGCACGCTTACTAACTCTATTGCATGCCAATCATATCCTAACCCTTTACTACGTTCAACTGGGCATTATAATCAAATTCATAATATTGATCAATCAATCATTCAAAGGCACTTCTTATTTTTATACACATACCATAAGTCCATTATAGTCATTTCAGTTTTATGCAACCATACAATTCTTCACTTCAAAATATTTATTTACCATTTATGCTCAATCGCAACATTAAATAATTTATAGGTAAATAATGAAACTTCACATTAAATACAATTATCTAGAAAACAATAATACAAGTATAAAGTAATATCCGTATACACATACTTATACAATGAACTTACCTATTAGAAACCAACAGTTGACTCGTAGGGACTATTCCATACTTTGTACTTTTAATTGGTTATCCCCCATTTGAATCAAATCTTGATATGCATGCATTCAATACTTGGCCAAACCTCAAACACCAAAAATGGTGTTCTTTAATTTCAATTTCAACAACTGAAGCTTTTGGAAGATTTGGATGCCATTATTTTTATTTTTGTTAAAGTTTTAATTACTAAATTACCAATTTTCCCTATAATAATATATTTTAATAAACCAAAACATAAACATATTACCATCCATTAGTTTATAACATGCCATAATTACCATATAAGGCCATTAATTTATGATTCTAAAACCATTTGACCCTTTTAACTATTAGAAATAAACTTTTGCACATTATTAGTTTAAGTCTACTTTTTCTAATTAACCTTTTAAAAATTAAAATTTATAACCAAATTTTAATATGACCTTAATAACACTCCGTAAATACTTAATAAAATATTTACGAGCTTGGGTTATAGAAATGAGATCTCGATACCATATTTTCTAAAACTACTTGACTTTAGGGACATACCACTTGAACCTAATTATTCTTTCAATTAACAAAAATAATTAAATCAAATTTCAATGAAATTCTATATTTTAATTGCAAATATTAAGTAATAATATTTACGGACTCACTTGTCAGATTTACGGCCCCAAAACCACCATTTTCTACACCACTTCGAAACTGATTGTTATAAGGTTGGTGGAATATATGTAATCATTATATTCATGTGTTATTTTGGATTGAAGGATCAAAACCAATTATTGAGAATCTTTAGTGATTTTAAGGATAAGAGTCTTTTTTTGATTGAAGAAGAAGAAGAGTATGTTTTGAACACCTAAAATAATTATAACGTTTTGTATTCTTTCACTTTTGGCCATATGTTTTTGGTATTAAAGAAACAACGGGTCTCTAACTTTGAGTTGTATATTTTAAGTACTAATCTAAACTAGGTTAGCCTAGATTTGTTAAACATGAGAGATCTTAGATTATGTAATATTGAAGTCTAGCTTATCTGTAAATATTGCTTGAAATTGTTATGCCTCCGAAACATAAGCCTGGTAGTTTAGATGATGATGAGTCCTCATAGCCGCGTTATGATGCTTAAATAGGTCAAGTTAAGCATTTTATGTTAGAGATGGTCGGGACATTGCAGTGTATCACTGGTGCCAATTCTGCTCCTATTTGTTAAGGATTACCATTAGAGCATTTACGAGCTCTAGGTGGTAAGGAATTCTGATGAGTTAGGGGTGTAGACCCTACTTGTACTGAGTATTGGTTAGAAGGTGTTGTTTGTATCCTTAGTCAAATGGGCTATTCTAACAAGGATAGGCTCGGATGTGTCGTGTCGCTGCTAGTTGATGAGGCACATCATTGGTAGATGACTATCAAGTATGGTATTACACCCAAGAGAGTAACTTGGGACTTTTTCTTGGAGTCTTTTTAGAGGAAGTTTATGGGAGAGCAGTATTCAAAGGCGAGGAGACAAGAGTTCATGGATTTAGTCTAGGGTACTTTTTCTATGGATGAGTATGAAGCTAAGTTTGTGTGTTTGAGCTAGTATGCACCTGAGTTGGTGGCTCACGAAAAGAATCATTGTAAGAGATTCAGGTTTGGAGTGAACCATACTATTAAGTTGTATCTAGTAGCGTAGTCCACTGAGGCCTTTGATAAGTTGGTTGAGAAGGCCCGTGCTTTAAAGGAGACTTTAGGGAAGGAGCCCAAAGCTATTTCAGTTGGTACTGTTAAAAGGACATCTGAGTCTATTAGATGATGTAGCCGGAAGGGCAAGAGAGATCGTTTATTCTGAGTGATGTATTTAGAGAGTTAGGGATTCCTGTGGAGACATCTAGGTTGGGTGTTACGGTTAAGAGCCCTCTAGGTGATAGTGTAGCGGTGGATAGGGTTTATTATTGTTGTCCTCTAATGGTTCAGGGACAAGTGTTTCTTGTAGATATTTTAGAATTGTGGTTCTGAGGGCTCGATGTTATCCTTGGGATGGATTGGTTGATTAAGCATTAGGCGAAGGTTGATTGTAAGGTGAAGATGGTGACTTTTTATTGCACTGAGGGTTTCAAAGTTGTTGTTGGAGAGAAATTTGAGTTTCTTTCTAATGTGATTTCTTCACTTAAAGCGGAGAAGTTGGTCCAGAAAGGTTGCAAAGTTATTTAGCCTATGTCCTAAATGTTGATAGTAAGGAGTTGAACTTGGATAAGATTTGAGTTGTCTATGATATTCTGGATGTGTTTCTTGAGGAGTTTCCTAGTTTACCATCGGATAAAGAAGTTGAGTTCGATATTAAGCTCTATCTCGATACAACTCTGGTGTCAGTTACGCTCTATCAGATGGCACCTAAGGAATTGAAAAGTATAAAGCTTTAGTTGCAAGACTTGTTGGACCGGGGTTTCATTTGACCGAGTGTGTCCCCGTGTGGAGCGCCAGTTCTATTTGTGAAGAAGACGGATAAGACTTTGAGGCTGTGCATTGATTATCATCAACTGAATAAGTTGACCATCAGGAATACATATACACTTCTAAGGATTGATGATCTAGTTAACTAGTTTCGGGGAGCTTTAATTTTCTCAAAGATTGATTTGAGGTCTAGGTACTATTAGTTGAAGGTGAAGGATGCGAATCTTATGAAGACTACTTTTAGGACTCGATATGGGCATTTCAAGTTTCTTGCAATGCCATTTGACTTGACGAATGCACCTGCTGCATTTATGAACATGATGAACCGTGTACTCCATTCCTATCTGGATCAGTTTGTTGTAGTTTTCATAGATGATATATTGGTGTATTCTCAATCGGAGGATGAGCACGACGAGTATTTAGGAGTGGTTCTTGAAGTTTTTTAGGAGAAGTAGTTGTATTCTAAGTTGAGCAAGTACGAGTTCTGGCTTTATGAGGTGGTTTTTCTTGGTCATGTCATTTTAGCCAAGGGTACTTGGGTTGATTCGAAAGAGGTTGAGGTGATCTTAGATTGAAAACCGTCGGGGATTGTGTCTGAGGTCAGGAGTTTCTTGGGCTTAGGTGGTTACTATTTTTGTTTCGTCGAGGGTTTTTTTAGTATTACTGCTCTATTACAGAGTTGCTTTAGAAGAACTCTGCCTTTGAGTGCACTTATGAGAGATAAAAGAGTTTTGAGAAGCTTAAGTTAGTTTTGACTAAAGTGCCTATATTGACACAGCTAGAATCTAGTAAGGAGTATGTTGTTTTTAGTGATGCTTCTTACACAGGATTGGGTTGTGTCCTAATGTAGGAGGGAAATGTAGTAGCTTATGGGTCGAGGCAGTTGAGATTGCATGAGTGTAGCTATTCGACCCATGATCTAGAGTTGGCTGCTATAGTCTTTCCACTCATGATTTGGCATCACAACTTGTATAGTGAGAGGCGTGTGATTTATACTGATCACAAGATTTTCCAGTATCTCCTTACCCGAAAGTAGTTGAACTTGAGATAGAGGCATTGGATTGAGTTGCTGAAGGACTATGACTGTGTGATTTAGTATCATCCAGGAAAGGCGAATGTTGTCACTGATGCCTTGAGTCACAAGTCTTTAGTTGACTTAAGGGCAATGTTCATGAAGTTATCAATTTCTAAGGATAGTAGTTTATCGGCAAAGCTTCAGGTTAAGCTAACTCTTGCGTAAAAAATTCAAGAGAGACAACCATATGGTAAGAGTTTAGCCCGTCATTCCATCAGGTTAAGTTTGGTGTTCTTGGAGATTTTGATCTCAATTCTAATGGTGTTTTTTGTTTCCAAGGTCGGATGTGTGTTTCGATGGACGAGGATCTGAGACACTTGATTCTTACCAAGACTCATAACTGTCCATGTGCTATGCATCCTGGTGGAAACAAGATGTATCAGGATCTTCAGGTTCTGTATTGGTGGATAGGGTTGAAGGACGTATCTAATATTGCTAGATGTTCAGTCTGCCAGATGGTTAAAGTTGAGCATCAACGTCCATCTAGCTTACTTCAACCAATTAGGATTCTAGAGTGGAAATAGGAGCGGATCATGATTCATTTGGTATCAGGTTTGCCGTTGACTCTATCTTTAAAGAAATCAGCTTGGGTGATAATGGATCGATTTACGAAGTGTGCGTATTTTTTGCCTGTACGGCCTTTAGTTTACAATAGTTGGCCAAGCATTACATCAGGGAGATTGTCAGATTGCATGGTGTTCTTGGTTCTATCATATCAGATAGAGATCCATGATTTACATCAAGATTCTGGAAGACATTGCTTGCGGCTTTTGGTTCGAAGCTTCACTTCAGTACAGTGTATCATCCACAGTCAGATGGTCAGTCTAAGAGAGTGGTCCAAATTCTCGAGGATATGCTTTGGGGTTGCGCTATTGATTTTTGTGGCAATTGGGATCGTCATTTGCTGTTGGTTGAGTTTTCATACAACAACAGTTATCAGAAGAGTATTTAGATGGCTCTGTTTGAGGCACTTTATGGTAGGAAGTGTAGGACTCCACTATGTTGGTCTAACATGAAGGAGAAAAGGAATTTGGGTCCCAATTTGGTTTGTGAGATAGATGACAAGGCAAAACTTACTTATGAGCGGTTAAAAGCTGCTTCAGATAGGAAGAAATTTTATGCGACTTGAGACATCGAGATATCGAGTATCAGGCTAGTGATAAGGTGTGTTTGAAGGTTTCACCTTCGAAGAAGGTTTTGAGGTTCGAGTGGAAGGGTAAGCTCAGTCTGAGGTTCATTGGCTTTGAAGAGGTTATTGAGTGGACTAGATCGGTTGCTTATCGTCTTCTATTGCCACCTGAGCTTGAGCACATTCACGATGTCTTTCATGTTTCCATGATACGGAAGTATAGATTGGATCCTTCCCATGTTGTTCTTGTTGAAGAGATTGAGGTTCGATTTGACCATTTGTATGAGGAGGGATCGATTGTGATCCTATATCGTGAGGTCAAGGTGTTACGCAGTAAGATAGATCTATTGGTGAAATTTTTTTTGGCGCAACCACAAGATTGAGGTAGCCACTTGGGAGTCGGAAGATAGCATAAAGCATCAGTATCTGTACTAGTTTCATTTAGGTAAATTTCATGGATGAAATTTCTTTTAAGAATGAGAGAGTTATAAGGCCCCGAAAATAGGTCTAGTAGTTTCGGATAAGTTTACTAGGGTTCGAGTGAAAATTGGGAATTAATCGTGTTAATTAGCGATATGTATTCTTAATTAGTTAGCTTAATTTCATCTAAAAATCCATAAATAATATTCCCAGAAATAACAATATTTTTAGAAAAATTAATTTTATGGTTTTAAATAATTTTTTGGTAAAAATAAATATTTTGGGTTAAACTAGAATTTAAAATTGGGTTCAATTGGGCGATTAAAAATATTTTTTAAATAGGACTAATTTGAAAAACAAGGGAAATGTGTTAGAAGTTTTGTAGCAAATAAACCATATTTTTATAAATTTGGAAGGAAAGGAGCAAGTTCAGTTGGCCTTAGTTCATGGACATTCTCCACTCACCTTTATAGATCATGGGCTGTGATGCAACCTTGAACATACAAGCCCTTAAGGTTTGCTTTTTTTTTTTTAACTTGGGCCCTTAAGCAAAGTAAAGTTATCAATAATGGAACATAAGCACTTCTGACCTTTCTTTCATAATTGCATACAACAAAAGTATTCGCTCCATCGAGATGGTCGAACTGTGTGAGATAGGTATGAAACTATACCGAACAAAGTAGAACCATACCTTTGGTAATGGCTTTAAATATTCCTTTCGACAAGAATGACTACCATACTTTCTTATAATCCATTAGGATCCTAGATTTGTCACAGCATTAAAAACTTTTTGAAGAATCATCATGGCAAAATATTCATCTTCTTCAACATCAGGTAGGTTAAACAAATTATCAATGCACTTAGAAGTTAGGGGTACCTTCTTCTTTCGAACAAGAACTTCAGTAGCATCTGGCTTGGTCAAACTGGCATAGAACTCTCGGTCTAACTCCTCTTCGGGTAATGATCGTGCATTGCGAAAATAATTGCAATTGAGGGCATCAATTGTCTTTCGAATCGGCAAAGGAACAATCATCTTATCATTGCTTTCCAAGTTAAAACCTTTTTTTGGCATCATAGGTTGATTCTCAGAGATGGAATCAAACCTTTCTTTTAGTTCCTAATTTTGAATCACAATGGGATTTTCAGTAAGAGTCTTGGAAGATCTAGTTCTTTTGCAAGACATGGTGATATTTTCAAAAAAAATGGGTAGCATTTCGACAAAAAGAAGGGAAGAAAAGTAGACAATAGATGAAGTAAGGGATTTGCAGTAGCGATCCTCTTGTTCCAGCGACGGGATTACGGTGGCAATAGGTGTGCGGTGATGATAAGCCTGCGACGGAGATAGGAAATGTAACAACCCATTTTTAGTAAAATCGAAATAGTGGTTCCAGGACCACAAATCAGACGAGTAAATGTTTATTTTATTATTTTAATGTTTATGGGATGTTAGAAAGGTCATATTAATATTTCATTAAGAAATTTTGATGTTTGCATGATTAATTAAGTGAAAAGGACTAAATCATAAATAGTACAAAAGTAGAGCTTTATTAGTTAAATGTGTCAAATAGCTGTGAAATTTTAATCTAAGGGACTTGGATGATAAATAGACCAATTGAGTTGATAGTGGATATTTATGGACTTGGTTTTGTTGACATTATGAATGTTTTTAAAGGCTAAAATGGTAAATAAGTAATTAAAGTCAAACTAACTTAAAAAAATTTCATCCATCTTCTTCATTTTACACATCCCTCAACCGAATTCACCATTGAAGACATAGCTAGGGTTCGGCCCAGCTTAGTTCACTTTTATATAAAGATAGACCACGTACAAATCTAGTCGTTAAGGTAAGTTCATATGTACGGATCTATATCATCATTTGAGGTCTAGGTACTGTTAGTTGAAGGTGAAGGATGCGAATCTTATGAAGACGATTTTTAGGACTCGTTATAGGCATTTCAAGTTTCTTGCAATGCCATTTAAGTTGACGAATGCACCTGTTCCATTTATGGACATGATGAACCGTGTACTCCATTCCTATCTGGATCAATTCATTGTAGTTTTCATAGATGATATATTGGTGTATTCTTGATTGGATGATGAGCACGACGAGCATTTGGATGTGGTTCTTGAAGTTTTTTAGGAGAAGCAGTTGTATGCTAATTAAGCAAGTATTAGTTCTGGCTTTGTGAGGTGGTTTTTCTTAGTCATGTCATTATAGCCAAGGGTATTTGGGTTGATTCGAAGGAGGTTGAGGTGATCTTGGATTGGAAGCCGCCAAGGATTGTGTTTGAGGTTAGGAGTATCTTGGGCTTAGGTGGTTACTATTTTTGTTTTGTCTAGGGTTTTTCGAGTATTGCTGCTCCATTTACAAAGTTGCTTCAGAAGAACTCTACCTTTGAGTGCACTTATGAGAGACAAAAGAGTTTTGAGAAGCTTAAGTTAGTTTTGCCTGAAGAACCTATATTGACACAGCTAGAATCTGGTAAGGAGTATGTTGTTTTCAGTGATGCTCTTACACAGGATTTGGTTGTGTGCTAATACAGGAGGGAAATGTAATAGCTTATGGGTCGAGGCAGTTGAGATTGCATGAGTGTAACTATTCGACCCATGATCTAGAGTTGGCAACTATAGTCTTTCCAGTCAAGATTTTGCATCATTACCTGTATAGTGAGAGGTGTGTAATTTATATTGATCAGAAGAGTTTCAAGTATCTCCTTAGCGGGAAGTAGTTAAACTTGAGATAGAGGCTTTGGATTGAGTTGCTGAAGGACTATGACTGTGTGATTTAGTATTATCAAGAAAAGGCGAATGTTGTCAATTTCTAAGGATAGTGGTTTGTCGGCTGAGCTTCAGGTTAAGCTGACCCTTGCCTAAAAAATTTGAGAGAGAAAAGCATTTGATAAGAGTTTAGCACATCGTATCCATTAGGTTAAGTTGGGTGTTCTTGGAGATTTTGATCACAATTCTTCGGTGTTTTTTGTTTCCAAGGTCAGATGTGTGTTTCGATGGACGAGGATCTGAGACACTTGATTCTTACCACGGCTCATAGCTGTCCATGTGCTATGCATCCTGGTGGAAACAAGATGTATCAGGATCTTCAGGTTCTATATTGGTGGCTAGGGTTGAAGGACGTAGCTAATGTAGTTGCTAGATGTTCAGTCTGCCAGATGGTTAAAGTTGAGCATCAACGTCCATCTGGGTTACTTCAGCCAATTAAGATTCTAGAGTGGAAATGGGAGCGGATCGTGATTTATTTGGTTTTAGGTTTGTCGTTGACTCCATCTCTAAATGAATCAGCTTGGGTGATATTGGATCGATTTACAAAGTGTGCTCATTTTTTTCCTGTACGACCTTTAGTTTACAATAGATGGTCAATCTTTACATCAGGGAGATTGTTAGATTGCATGGTGTTCCAGATTCTATCGTATCGGATCGAGATCCACGATTTACGTCAAGATTCTGGAAGACATTGCATGAGGGTTTCGGTTCGAAGCTTCACTTCAGTGTAGTGTATCATCCATAGTCAGATAGTCAGTCTGAGAGAGTGGTCCAAATTCTCGAGGATATGATTTGGGGTTGTGCTATTGATTTTTGTGGCAATTAGGATCGTCATTTGTTGTTGGTTGAGTTTTCGTACAACAACAGTTATTAGAAGAGTAATCAGAAGCCTCGGTTTGGGGCACTTTATGGTAGGAAGTGTAGGACTCCACTATGTTGGTCTAACATGGAGGAGAAAAGGAATTTGGGTCCTGATTTGGTTTGTGAGATCGACGATAAGGCAAAACATACTTATAAGCGGTTGAATGCTGCTTCAGATAGGAAGAAATTTTATGCTAACTTTAGATGTTGAGATATCGAGTATCAGGCTAGTGATAAAGTGTGTTTGAAGGTTTCGCCTTCGAAGAAGGTTTTGAGGTTTGAGTGGAAGGGTAAGCTCAGTCCGAGTTTCATTAACCTTGACGAGGTTATTCAGTCGACTAGATCAGTTGCTTATCGTCTTCTATTGCCAGTTGAGCTTGAGCACATTCACGATGTCTTTCATGTTTCCATAACACGGAAGTATAGATTGGATCCTTCCCATGCTGTTCCTGTTGAAGAGATTGAGGTTCGATTTGACTATTTGTATTAGGAGGAATCGATTGTGATCCTATACCGTGAGGTCAAGGTGCTACGCAGTAAGACAGATCCATTGGTGAAATTTTTTTGGCGCAACCACAAGATTGAGGAAGCCACTTGTGAGTCGAAAGATATCATGAAGCATCAGTATTCGTACCTGTTTCATTTAGGTAAATTTCAAGGATGAAATTTCTTTTAAGAATGAAAGAGTTATAAGGCCCCAAAAATAGGTCTAGTAAATTCGGGTAAGTTTAACGGGGTCCGACTGAAAATTGGGAATTAATTGGATTAATTAGCAATATGTATTCTTAATTAGTTAGCTTAATTTCATCTAAAAATTGATAAATAATATTCCCAAAAATAAAAATATTTTTAGAAAAATTAATTTTATGGTTTTAAATAATTTTTTGGTAAAAATAAATATTTTGGGTTAA
>JABFAF010278899.1:2408-22734 GCA_013677275.1 Gossypium schwendimanii
TATTCTATGTTATACGAACTTACTAAGCTTAAATGCTTACTCTGTGTTATTTTCCATGTTTTATAGTGAGTCAAAAGCTCATTCGGGTTGGAAGCTTGTTGGAGCTATATCACACTATCCATCGGCTCTTTTGGTACTTTTGGATGTTTAATTTTAGTTATAATGGCATGTATAAGTATTTTGGCTAATGTTGGCCTATATGTTTGGTTGTGAATATAGCCATTTGGTTTAGCTTGTGATTTGGCACTTGATGATGTTATGAGCTTAGTTTTGGTATGTAAATATTAGCCTTAATATGGTTGATAATTTGCTTAATGTGTTTGAATGATGAAAGGGAAAATAATAGTTGAATGTGCATATTATATATGTCTTTTAACTTGTTGTGAATTGATATTTTTCTATAGAAGACATATATGTATGTTAAGGTTAGTAATTGAGTGATTATTTGGTACCATTTGGTATGCTTTGGTAAGGTAACCAAATGTCATGTATTGATACTAATTTATCTATAAGTTGGTTGAGTATTTTGGACAAATAGAGTGCATGATTGAACATATTTACATGTTGTCATTTGAGGTGCCTAAGGGCATATTGGTTGTATGAAACTTTACCATATGTATATATCTTTTTTATGCTTGATTTGGGTGCCTTATTATGGCTTGGTTATTTATGCAAAGTTGGTTATAGGTATATGACAAATTGAGTGAGAAAATGGCTAGTAAAATGACCAATTTTCATCCACACGGCCTGAGACACAAGTGTGTGTCTCAGTCGAGTGTGACACACAGCCAGGTGACAGTGCCGTGTGTCCCCTGTAACTTTCAAAGGGTTGCAAGTCAAGCTATTACACGGCCTAGCACACCGTCTGGCACACGGGCATGTGAGGTTATTTCGAAGGGTACACGACCTAGCACACAGGTGTGTGGCTTGGCCGTGCGACCAAGTCAGAGAGTTACACGGGCACAGACATGGCCTGGGACATGGCCGTGTGTCCCCATTTCAAATGCCCACACGGCCGTGTGAGCCCTGTGGTATTGAAATTTTTTACTATTTTCTGAAAAATTCTCTGAGTTTTTGATTTAGTCCCAACTTGTTTCTAATGCATATTTTAGGCCTCGAGGACTCGTATATGGGACAATATGAATGAATTTGATTGGTTTTTTTTATATGAATATTGATATGTTTCTAAATGTTTGAAATTTCTATCCGTTTGATTTGTAAACTTCAGTAATGCTCCATAATCTTGTTCCGACGACGGATTCAGGTTAGAGGTGTTACAAACCCAGTGAAGCGAAGCTTCTTGTTATCACCCATGCTTACAAGGGAATCAATATGATGGTTCAAATAATTTTGAACAACCATCTCCACCTATTCTTTCCACAGTAATGCCAAACCCCCACGCACCCCTCCGAGCTAACAACTAAATAACCCTCCATCCTGCAAAGGTTACGTACAAGCAAAAGACTATTAGAATGCAATTTAGTTTCGCATAGAAAGATAACATCTGGGTTAGGAGCAAAAAGTAGTTACTTGAGCTCTTGAACTGTCGTGGGGTTCTCGAGCCCACTGCAATTCCAACAAAAGAACCTCATTGCTCTAAGCGGGGCTGTTTAGGGTTTAGAGTTTTAAGGTAACTTCCTACGAACGAGTCTAATAGAGCTTTCATTAGTGTTCTTTCCATTGCTCCCTTTCAGTCTTTTCCTTTTGCATTTTATCTTTCCTGCTCTTTTTGCAACAATTTCCCTATTGCTTTGCCCACGTATAAGGCTACCTACTTGTCCCTATACATGAGAAGGATGTTGAAAATCCTCAACCAGAAAGGCGAGATGTTGAAAGCATATGTATCCAAATCTTGGTCTTTGACATATGGGAGCATAGCAAAGAGGCACTGGTCGAACAACTATGGTGATAGATTCAAGATCTTTGTTCTATCTTCTATAGCACCGAACTTGACCAGAATCACACCCTCTTTCAATTCCACGAAATTGACGTATTATTTTGTGAACTTAAGAGACCTTAGAACACGATACTGTTAAAAGATAGAAAATTGAGTAGAAATTTTGGGGAAAAGAAGAGGAGAAGAAAGATAAGAGAATTGGCTGAAACTTCTTTCTATATTTCGATAACCTCCTCCTATGCAGCACATGCATATTTTAAGGAAATAACAAGGCAATGACGTGGACATATTTCAGTTACAATTAAAACGCACTGTATCACTAATACACCAAAACTCCCCATTTTAATTAAACTTAGCTTATTTTAACTAAGTCTTTCCCTGCTATCATTCTAACCCGTAACAGTACTCCCTCCCACAAACACATCCTTGACCTCAAGAATGAAAATGAGGAAATTTGGATTGAATTACCGGGAGTCGTTCCCATGTTGCGTCCTCTGGGAAAGTATTTGTCCATTCGATCAACACTTCTGTCAATGCTTGGTTCCCTCTCTTAACCACTCTTCTGTCTCAAATGCAAATTGGTTCTTTTGGCAAAGCACCATGATCATCCACCAGGGGTAGCTGAACTTGAGTTGGGACTGACCTGACGTGTTTCTTCAGTTGAGAAACATAGAACGTTAGATGGATTCGAGAATTTTGTGGAAGCTGAAGTGTATAGGCTACTGCTCCTACTTTTCCAATAACAGGGAAAGGTTCAAAAAACTTTGGAGCTAGTTTCTAATTGATAACCCTTCGAAGAGACTGTTGTCGATAAGGCTGCAACTTCAGGTAAACCATGTCCCAAATTTGGAAGCTTCTTTTTGAGCTATGTTTGTCAGCAATATTTTTCATACGAGTCTGAGCCTTCTTAAGACAAAATTGAAGCAAGTTTCTGGCAGCTTCGCAGGCTTGTAAACTACGATCAACAATTGCCACGGAGGAGGCCCCAACTAAATACGGCATATGTGTCGGTAGAGGTCGGCCATACAAAGCCTCGTACGGTGTGAGCTGAATCGCAGAATGGAACGAGAAATTATACCATCATTCAGCAAGGGGCAACCACTGGAACCAATGTGCAAGAGCTTCTCCTCTCATACATCTTAAATAACTTTCAAGGCACCGATTTAAGACCTCAGTTTGGCCATCCGTTTGAGGTTGGTAGGCTGTTGATAACAGGAGCTTACTACCCGACTGTCGAAAAAGTTCTTGCCAAAAGCTACTACCAAAGATTTTGTCCCTGTTCGAGATGATAGACTCAAGCATTTCGTGAAGCTTATACACATGTGTCAGATATTCATGGGCTACCTCCTTAGCCGCATAGGGATGGGACAGAGCTAAGAAATGACCATATTTGGTGAGATGATCTACTATCACTAAAATGGAATTCTTTTTGTTGGACGTTGGTAACCCTTCGATGAAGTCCATACTTATCACTGACCAAGCTCGATCAGGAATGGGCAATGGCTGTAACAACCTAGGAGGAGCTACTGTTTCTCCTTTACATTGCTGACAAATGATGCATTCTCGAATCCACTTTCTAACATTAGTGGTCAAACCTTTCCAATATAATAGACTTGAGAGTCCTTTCCTAGTGATGTGCACCCCCTAATGACCTCCAACTGCGCTTGCATGAAAATGAGTAAACAACTCTTGTCTTAATTGTGGAACCTTGCCAACCACAATCTTCCCTTTTCTAAACAAAAATTGACCATCCCAGGAGTATCTCTGGTCTTGGTTTTGTTGTTGTTGGATATTCTGAATAATCGTCTGTAATTTATCATCCAAAACATATGATTGCTGCACTCATTCCAAAAGGCTGGAAATAACTATACTGGCCGAAAGCTGAAAGTACTGACCATGCTCCAACTGTGGTTGACGCTACAGGGCATCAGCTACTTTGTTGTTTATTCCTCGTCTATACACAATCTCAAAATCATACCCTAACATTTTGGCCACCCAGAGCTGTTGAAATGGGGTAACAGCTACTTGGTCGGATAGAAACCACAAACTTTGATGGTCCGTTCGGATTTTAAAATGCTGGCTAACCAAGTAAGTGTGCCACTTCCGAACCGCCACCAAAATAGCTAACATCTCCTTTTCATAGATTGATAAGGCCTAATGTCGTATTCCCAGAGCCTTGCTGAAAAATGCTAACGGTCTACCTTGTTGTTATAAAATCGCATCAATGCCTAACCCGCTTGCATCTATGTCAACAATGAATTCTAACTGAAAGTTAGGAAGCATCAACACCGGTGCAGAACTCAAGGCTTTTTTGGGTGCTAGGAAAGCCTCAGTGGCTTGTTCTGACCAACACTATCCGTTCTTTTCTAGTAAATCTGTTAGAGGTTTAGCAACCACCCCATATCTTTTTATAAATCTTCTGTAGTAGCCTGTGAGACCTAGAAAGCTGCACAACTCCCTAATCAATTGAGGACTGGGCCATGAAGAAATATATTCTATCTTAGCAGAGTCCATAGCAACAGTACCCGCATGTAGGACATGTCCCAAATATTGTATTTCAGGTGAACCAAAACAACATTTCGTTTTCTTAGCATATAACTGATGCTCTCTAATAATAAGAAGGACTGACCTCAAATGTTGTAAATGCTCAAGCCATGAAGTTGAATACACGAAACTTTCATAGAAGAAGACCAACACAAATCTTCGTAACCATGGCTTAAAGATAGAATTAATGAGAGCTTGGAAACTTGAGGGGGCATTAGTGAGGCCAAATGGCATAACGAAGAATTCATAGTGCCCTTCGTGTGTTCGAAACGCAGTTTTGTGCATGTCAGTTTCCCACATGCGAATTTGGTGATATCCAGCTCGCAAATCCAACTTAGAAAAGACTCAAGCTTCCCTTAGCTCGTCCAATAGCTCCTCGATGACTGGAATAGGGAATTTATCCTTGATCGTATATTGGTTGAGTTGTCTATAATCTACGCACAACCTTCAACTTCCGTCCTTCTTCTTAACCATGGCAATAAGGGATGCAAAAGTGCTGGTGCTTTCTCGAATTATTCTAGCTTGGACCATCTCCTGAATAAGCATTTCCATTTCAGTCTTTTGAAAAGCTAGATAGCAATAAGGTCAGATTTTAACCACAGCTCCCTCATCCCTTAAAGGAATTTTGTGGTCGTGTACTTTACGAGAAGGTAAACACTTAGGAACCTAGAAGACATCATCAAATTTCCTCAGCAATGTTTGGAGTTGGTTCTCGGGATCCTCGACCTCTATGGATGAGAGCAGTACTTGCTCTGGCGAACTCAATACTACTGTATACGGACCCAATGACTGTCTCATCATTACAAAGCCCTTTGAATCATTGTCTCGGATTGCTAAAGCGCCAGGAACAATGCCCTGAATACTACAAGATTCACATTTTAACTGGAACTGCATCGTTAAGGAACTAAAGTTCCATATGATGTCCCCCAATGCCAGCAACTACTATACCCCCAAAACCATATCACAACCCTTCAATGATAGAACCATAAAGTCCGTTTCAAACTTGTGATTTTGCACCTCCCATGCAACTCCTTGACAAACCCTCTCGTGAACAGGTAACTACCATTTGCTACTGATACTTTTAATTTCTCCTGGTAACGACAGTCTATTAACCAATCTCGTATCAATAAAATTATGGGTGCTCCCAGAGTCGACTAAAATGACAACCACACATGATCTAACTCGAGTATCCACCCTCATCGTGTTATGCCCTTGTAGTCCAGTTAAGGCATGCAACGAAATGATAAGAGACTTGGGGCCCTCTTCTTCAGTACCATTCTCCTCTAACTTCTCCGAACACTCCTGAAATTCATCGACTTCACTATCAAAGAGTGGCTCCAATAAAAGTTGATACAACTGAGACTTCACACACTTATGGCCTATGTGATATTTAGCCCCGCACCAGAAACAGAGGCCCTTTTATTTCCTTTCAGCCATCAACGCTGGAGATATGGCTTTGGATCCTCCTTTGTTGGATGATACATTGTTACTGGACTGTGTCCCCGTCGTGGTCCTTGTAGGAGAGGAAGAGTACCTTGAGGCAAACGATGTGGTGGGTAAAGCTCTAGGTGAACTAACCCCCAAAGCTGTATACCCCTTTCTCGAGTTAGAAGTAAGAACTTCTATTTTCCTGGCCAACTGAAAAGCTTACATCAGTGTGGAAGGTTCAAACAAATCTAGGTAATAACCTATTTCTGCCTTCAAGTTACTAATAAAGATACTAAGAGCATAAGTCTCAAGGAGATGCAGTTGATTCAATAATCCTACAAACATATCCCGATATTGCTCAACCGTACCTTACTGCTTTAGCTTGACCAGCTCTCTCATTGGATTCCTAAACTGCCCGAATCCTAAACGATCTTGTAGACTCTTTAGGTAGGCCGACTATGACAGCATATGCAAGCCTCTGTTTCGCTGAGAATAAAAGTGGTGCCGCTCCAAAGCCCTACCTTCTAGATTCAGCATCACAAGGCGAACATTATTAACTTCTAGTGTCCCCTCTGCCTCGAAGTAATGCTCTAGTCTGGTCCAAAAACCTCTGAAGTCGGTACCGTCAAACTTAGGACATTCTAGCCTGTTACATTTCACTGAAGCTTCCGATGCATGTGGTTGCTCCCTCAGCTGAACGCTTCCCCTTTCCATGACAAACGGGTCTGCCTGAGCATAGGGTAAATCGGAGTCCTTAGGTAGAAACCCCAGAGGAGCCCCCAAAACCCCCTTCCCTTTGTCGATGGTAGCCTTCCCTGTTGAACTCCTCGGTGGTGGTCCAAAATACTGACCCAACAGAGCTTCCAGATCTCCCTTAAATTCCTCCTTGAACTCCTTCAAACACGTCTCAATTTTAGTCTCCAAATGGCCAATCTTCTTCTAGATTTTTGAAATTTCTTACTGCATGCTGCCCACCTCTTTCTCTAAATGGGTCGACACTCTATCACCAGCCATTAGAGGGACCGATTAAGCTCTAATACCTTTATTAAAAGATAGAAAATCGAGTAGAAATTTTAGGGAAGAGAAGAGGAGAAGAAAGATAAGAGAATTGGCTAAAACTTCTTTTTGTATTTCGATAACCTCCTCCCATGCAGCACATGCATATTTTAAGGAAATAACAAGGCAACGAAATGGACATATTTCAGTTACAATTAAAACGCACCGTTTCAGTAATACCTTAAAACTCTCCATTTTAATTAAACTTAGCTTATTTTAACTAAGTCTTTCCCTGCTATTATTCTAACCTGTAACAGACACATAGCATTTTTGTGGACCTTCTCCTCTTACATTATTTTTCCAATTGCCCACGCCTCATAGCCCTGGGTCTTTGATGATTTCACATTCGAGCTCATCACTCTTACCGATTCTTCCTCCGTGAAATTCAGTCTTTCTAAAAGAGCGTTAATGTCCTCTGCCATCCTTAACAAAAAAACGACTCCCCTCCGCTTAGTGCAAGAAGTCTAAGCACCTCCAGCCAAGAAACTGTTACGAGCCAAAATGCTAGCAGGAAGAAATCAATTGAAATGGTTTAAGTAAAACGGAGCGTTTTAAGGGAATTAGTAGAACGGTGTGTTTTGGTGATAACTGAATTGTGCCACATCAGTTGTTTTGTTATTTTTCCTTAATATTTGCATGTACTGCATGGTTTTGACAGTTATCAAATTGGAAAAAAATTGTATTCTCTTTCTCTTTTATCTGGATATTCTTCTTCTCTGTTTTCTTTCCTTGCTTTTTTCCAGGTTCTATCAAAGGTATCAGAGCTTCAACGATTCCTTCAATGGCGGGCGATGGCTTATCTACTCGTTTACAGAAAGAAGTTGGGGGTATGCAATAAAAAATTTCCAAAATTCATGAGGAAATGGCTCACCTAGAAACTAAGCTGGAAAATCGACTTAAAGAGTTCAAAGAAGAATTCCAAGGAGACTTACAAACTCTATTGCGTAATATTTTGGGCCACCTCCAAAGAGCCCACCGGTGGCGGGTAAAGTTGATAAAAGGAAGGGGGTCTTAGGGGCTCCTCCTGGGTTTCCTCTTAAAGATTCAGTTCTACCTCAGGTACAGACAGATCCATCTTTTGTGAAAGGTTGTAGTGTGCATTTGGATGAGCAACAAGTTGTTTCGGGAGGTTTGGGAAAGAGTAACCTGTTAGAATGCCCCAAGTTCGATGGTTCAGATTTTAAGGGATGGTGGACAAAGTTAGAACAATTCTTTGAGGCCGATGGAACTCCTGATAACAGCAAGGTCCGACTGGTCATGTTGAAACTGAAGGGGCGTGCTTTGGAATAGCATCACTTCTATTCACAGAGAAACGGGGGATTACACATGTTGTCTTGGCCGGCGTATTTGAAGAGTTTGCAAAATCGATTCGGGTTCGGGCAGTATGGGAATCCGATGAGGGAGCTGGTCTATCTGAAATAGTTAGGTACGATGGAATAGTACCAGGATCTATTTGTAGGAGTACTGAATCAATTGCATTTCCCTGAAACTTATACCCTTAGCATTTTCATCAGTAACCTGAAGCTCGGGATAGGTCACTATTTGGATTTGTTTGAACCTGCTACTTTGTTGGAAGCGTTCTAGTTGGCCAGAAAAATAGAGGTACTTATTTCTCATTCAGGAACAGGGCCAACATCGATGGGAGCGGGTACCCCCAAATCTCTATCAGCCACAATGTTTGCTTCGAGGTATTCTTCTTCACCTACAAGAACTGTTTCTAGTGTGCAATCTGTCAACAATATGCCACCAACTAGATCAGGGTCTGGGGTACAATCTGTCAATAATATGCCACCACATAGATCAGGGTTCAAAACTATATCACCTACGTTGATGGCCGAGAGAAAACAAAAGGGGCTTTGTTTCTAGTGTGCAGCCAAATATCATGTGGGTCATAAATGTATGAAATCCCAGCTGTATCAGTTTCTATTGGAACCTTCCTCTGATAGTGAAGTTGAGGAATTTCAAGAGTGTCCTGAAAAGCTAGACGAAAATGTTGCTAAAGTTGAAGATTCAAAAGCTCCGATTATTTCGTTGCACGCATTGACCGGCCTTCAAGGACACAACACGATGAGGGTGTCGGCTCGATTGGGATCATGTTGGGCTATTATTTTAGTTGACTCGGGCAGTACTCATAACTTTATTGACACCAAATTGGTCAATAGACTATCCATTCCAGTGATAAGTCAGGAGCAACTTAAAGTTTCAGTAGCCAATGGTAGTTGCTTGTTTACTCGGGGGCTTTTTGAAGGAGTGAAATAGGAAGTACAAGAGCATATGTTCGAGACTGATTTCATGGTCTTAGAACTAAAGGGGTGTGATAAGGTACTGGGGGTGCAATGGTTACTGTCTTTGGGGGATATCATTTGGAATTTTAATTCCTTAACCATGCAATTCCAACTCAATGGCCAGTCCTGTATTATTCAAGGAATTATTCCTGGATCTTTGGCAGCAGTTAGCAAGGATTCAAAATGTTTCGCTACTATGGGACAGTCGTTGGGACCCTTTACTGTTGTTTTGAGTTCACCTAAGCAATTACAACTTTCATCTTTAGGGGTTGAGGATCAAGAGGACCAACTTCAGAAATTGCTAGCAGAATTTGATGATATTTTTTAGGTTCCAAAGGGGTTACCACCAAAAAGGGTGCATGACCATAAAATTCTTTTGCGGGATGAAGGGATAGTGGTTAAAATCTGACCCTATCGTTATCCTATTTTTTAAAAGACCGAGATGGAGAAGTTAATTCAGGAGATGCTTCAAGCTGGAGTGATCCGTGACAGCACAAGCTCTTTTGCTTCTCCAATCGTCATGGTTAAGAAAAAAGATGAAAGTTGGCGATTATGCGTGGATTACCGCCAATTAAACCAACAAACAATTAAGGACAAGTTTCCTATTCCTACCATCGAAGAGCTGTTAGATGAGTTAGGGAAAGCTAAGTTTTTCTCTAAGCTGAATTTGAGGTCGGGATATCATCAAATTTGCATATGGGAACTTGATGTGCGCAAAACCGCGTTCCGGACATATGAAAGGCATTATGAGTTTCTCGTTATGCCTTTTGGCCTCACGAATTCCCCCTCCAGCTTTTAAGCTCTTATGAACTCTATTTTTAAGCCATGGTTGAGGAGGTTCGTCTTAGTTTTCTTTGATGACATCTTAGTGTATTCCACTTCATGGCAGGAGCACTTGCACCATTTGAGAGCTATTTTTCTCATTCTCCGAGAGCAACAACTATATGCCAAGAAGTCGAAATATTGCTTTGGCTGCTCTCAAATACATTATTTGGGACACATATTGCATTAGGGTACTGTTTCTATGGACCCTGCCAAGACTGAGTGTATATCATCTTGGCCAATTTCGAGTTCGATTAAGGAGTTACGTAGTTTCCTCGGTTTTACAGGCTATTATAGGAGATTCATTCGAGGGTATGGTGTGCTTGCTAGACCCCTCACTAATTAACTGAAGAAGAACAGTTGGGGTTGGTCAGAACAGGCTATAGTGGCTTTCCAAGCACTTAAAAAAGCTCTGTGTTTAGCTCCCGTACTGGCACTTCCAAATTTTCAGTTGGAATTCATAGTGGATACAGATGCTAGTGGATTTGGAGTTGGGGCGGTATTACAACAACAAGGTCGGCCTCTTGCCTTCTTTAGTAAGGCCCTCGATGTGCGTCACCAGGCTCAGTCAATTTATGAAAAGGAAATGTTAGCGGTTCTGCTAGCTATTTGAAAACGGCACTCTTATTTGATAGGGTGACGTTTCACCATTCTTACGGATCATCAGAGCTTGAGATTTCTATCTGACCAAGTAGCGATTACCCCGTTCCAGCAGTGTTGGGTGGCTAAAATGCTGGGCTATGACTTCGATGTGGTATACAAGAGGGGAATATATAATAAAGTCGCAGATGCTCTCTCTCGACAACCTCAGCTAGAAGCTGGTCAACACTTCCAACTTACAGCTAGCTCGGTGATTTCAAACCTCCTTGAAAGAGTGCAGCAATCTTATGTCGAGGATAACAGATTAAGGAAGATCATTCAAAAGGTTCAACAGTTTCCAGGTCAGGACAGAAAATACTCGTGGGATGGACGATTCTTACTCCGGAGAGGAAAGATTGTGGTCGAACAAGTTGCATCTTTGCGTCAGAAATTGTTTTCTCATTTTTATGATAGTGCGATGGGGGGCCATTCGGGAATTCAGGTTACTAAGAAGCAGCTTTCTAGTCTAATATATTGGAAAGGTCTCACCACTGACATTAAGAAATGGATTCGGGAATGTGTTGTTTGTCAAAGGTGTAAAGGAGAAACAGTAGCCTCTCCTGGGTTGTTACAACCGTTACCAGTTCCAGATCGTGCTTGGTCAGTAATTAGCATGAATTTCATCGAAGGTCTTCCTTCTTCCAACAAAAAGAACTCCATTTTCGTGGTGGTTGATCACCTTACGAAATACGGCCATTTTCTAGTGTTGTCTTATACATATACAGCCAAAGATGTCGCTAATGAGTATCTGATGCATATATACAAACTCCATGGTATGCCCGAGTCTATCATATCGGACAGAGACAAAAATTTTTTCAGCCATTTTTGGTAGAAGCTCTTCAAACAATCGAGGACTCGACTCCTTCTTTCAACGACCTATCACCCTCAAATCGATGGCCAGACAGAAGTTTTAAACAGGTGTCTTGAAAATTATTTACGTTGCACATTAGGGGAAAAACCAACTCAATGGTCCTACTGGTTGCCACTTGCTGAATGGTGGTACAACTCGTCGTTCCATTCTTCTATTTAACTCACCCCGTATGAGGCCTTGTACGGCCAACCTCCACCTACCCACGTGCCTTATCTAGTGGGTGCATCTTCTGTGGCCATGGTAGATCGCAGCTTACAAGCTAGATAGGTTGCACGGAAGTTGCTTCATTCTTGTCTCAAAAAAGTTCAGAACCGTATGAAACATTTTGCTGACAAGCACCACTCGGAAAGAAGCTTCCAAATTGGTGACTTAGTCTACCTAAGGTTGCAACCCTATAGACAACAGACTCTTAGAAGAGTTATTAATCAGAAACTGTCTCCCAAGTACTATGGCCCTTTTTTGGTTATTGAGAAGGTAGGAGCTGTGGCTTATACTTTTCGACTGCCACCAAATTCGCGAATCCATCCTACTTTTCATGTCTCTCAACTTAAGAAACACGTTGGTTCGGCTCCTACGCAAGATCAATTGCCTTTGGTGGATGATCAAGATGTTTTGCCAAAAGAACCAGTTCGCATTTTAGATAGAAGGATGGTCAAAAGAGGCAATCATGCGGAAACAAAAGTGTTAGTAGAGTGGGTTAATTCTTTCCCTAAGGATGCAACGTGGGAACCACTTCCTGTAATTCAGACTAAATTTTCTTGGATTCTTCCTTGAGGACAAGGAAGCTTTTGCGGGAGAGAAATACTGTTACGAGCCAAAATGCTAGCAGGAAGAAATCAATTGAAATGGTTTAAGTTAAACAGAGCATTTTGAGGGAATTAGTAGAACGGTGTGTTTTGGTGATAACTGAATTGTGCCACGTCAGTTGTTTTGTTATTTTTCCTTAATATTTGCATGTACTGCATGGTTTTTGACAGTTATCAAATTGGAAGAAAATTGAAAATTGTAGTCTTTTTCTCTTTTCTCTGGATATTTTTCTTCTCTATTTTTTTTCTTGCTCTTTTCCAGGTTCTATCAGAAACCCGAAACCCCTGTAACCGAAACAAAAGAAAACTACAAAGAAACATACTGTTGAAAGCAATGGTAAAAAAACTTCTGACTAAGCACCATACGATCATCAAGATAGGGACGAGAATCAAACGATAAAATAAAACAGCGCACATAAATCCAGGATCACAGTCAAGAAAAAACAAAAAGAAAGCAATAGAAACACACCAAAACCTAAAAGACTCTCCACCAGAAAAACTCACCCCACTAAGAAGATGAAATAAAGGAAAATTGAACGAACAAAAATCCTGTGTTATGGATCGAAATTAGGAGTAAAGGAAGAAAAAAAATTTGAAGAAGATAGGAGAATTTAGGAGAATTCAGAGATTTGGGAAATTTTCATGTATATTCAACATAACTGTATAACCATGCAGTGCATTCAATATAAGGAAAACAAACAAACAGAATGACGTGGACCATTCTGTTAAAAATAAAAATGCAAAACAACCCGTATAACTAATTCCGAAAACTCCCCGTTTCACTTAATCTTCGCAAATGTCTCCTGCTAACTTTTCTGCTTATAATAATATTCCCTTCCCAGAAAACAACCTTGTCCTCAAGGCTGAAAATGAGGAAATGTGGCTTGTATTGCAGTCAAAGACTCTCATGTCACATCTTCTGGAAAAGAGTTAGCCCACTCTACCAACACTTTGGTCACAGCTTGACTTCCTTTCTTAATCATCCTCCGGTCAACAATGCGAACTGGCTCTTTTGGTAAACTCTTCTCCGAGCGATGTTTGTCAGTAGATTTATCACATTGATTCTTTGAGAAACCAAATATAACCGCAGGTAATAGTGACTTCTTTGAAAGCTTGTCAATAAGCATCAACCAAGTTGTTCTCCTAGATCCCCAACTATTTTGGCCACCTCCATTACTTTGATTCCCCCAACCAGTTCCAGTATAATTCCCAAAATTTTGGGAACCAAAATGCTTATTTTACTTCCCTCGGTTAAAAGGTTCACGTTTCTGACCTCTAGCCCCATTCTGAACTTGCCGTTTCATAAGTTCAGATGAACGAAATCCTTCCAACCACATAAAGCACCTCTCTGCAAGTGTTTTCCACATACCAGATAGCATGTAAAATACATTTGCCTTGCCACCAATGCACGTGTTCAAGGCGCGTGCGCCCTTTTGGTACATGAACTGCCCTGTATCCAAACACCCCGTTCCACTTAAAACTATCGTTGTTGCACCCATGCCCGTGTTCAAGGCGCCATAGTGCAAGGTATTAGCAACAACACCAACATTGTTGGATTTTAAACTAAAAATGGAGCCTTGCTGTTTCAAGTTGACCAGCTCCCTCATCRGATCCCCGAACGRCCCACATCCAAAACGATCTTGRAGGCTCTTTATATMCRCCGGCCAAGWCGGCATTTRCAAGCCTCCGTTCCTCTGCGAATAKAAATGATGCCATTCCAGAGCACGCCCTTCCAGGTTCAGCATTACCAGTCGGATCTTGTTAGCATCTGGAGTACCATCGGCCTCAAAAAACTACTCCAATTTAGTCCACCATCCCCTGAAATCAGTGCCATCAAACCTGGGGCATTCTAGTCTGTTACCTTTCCCCGAAGCTCCCAAAGCAATTGGTTGCTCTCTCAAATGCACACTGCCTCTTGCAGCAATGGACGGATCCGTCTGCATCTGAGATGGATCAGAATCTTTTGGTAAGAACCCAGGAGGAGCTCCAAGGACTCCTTTTCCCTTGTCAACAGCAACAACTACAGCATTTCCCGACGAGCCTATCCCCGGAAGTCCAAAATACTGGCCCAGCAACGCCTGCAAGTCTCCTCGAAGCTCAACTTTGAACTCCTAAAGTCGAGTTTCCATTTTGGTCTCCAGACGCGCAATTTTCTCTTGGATTTTTGAAATTTCCTGCTGCATACTGCCCACTTCTTTCTACAACCACGTCAGACACCATCGCCGGCCATTTAAAAGGGATCATGAAAGCTCTGATACATTTGTTATGGATCGAAATTAAGAGTAAAAGAAGAAGAAAAGAATTTGAGGAAGAGAGGAGAATTTAGGAGAATTCAGAGATTTGAGAAATTTTCATGTATATTCAACATAACCGTATAACCATGCAATGCATTCAATATAAAGAAAACAAACAAATAGAATGACGTGGACCATTTTGTTAAAAACAAAAACCCAAAACAACCCGTATGACTAATTCCCAAAACTCCCCATTTCACTTAATCTTCGCAAATGTCTCCTCTAACTTTTCTGCTCATAACATCCTAAAAAGCAAATTTAATGGAAAAGAAGAAAATAGAGTAGACAAAAACCTAAAAAACCTTTAAACTAAAGAAAACAAAAAAACTAGTAATGGAGAAAACCTAGGTAATTAATGCTTATGTTTTGAAGAAACCTATGAAGCAAAAACAAAATATTGGGTTTTATGGAAAAGTCAACGACAAAAAGAAAGACGTACCCTTTAATTTTGCCATGCAGAAAACCACGAGAAGCATGCAGAGGCGACCGTAGAAAACAAGAAGAAAATTGTACTTAACACAAAAAATAATAGACAAAACTTACAAAACGACTTTGAATCTTATCAATTAGGTGTCCTTTCCCATCAATCACCACCCCGACGCAGACTAGGTTCTCCTAATCCAACCACGTAAGACCGCCGTACATCCTCGAACCAATACACCACCGAATTCTTGATAACTCCACCACATAAGCAGGGACCCTTACGCAACCTTTCACCGTCCAATTATTCTAACAGAATAAATACGGACACCCCAAATTAGAAAATAAGAAAAGAGTGCTTCAAAATCTTTGAGAGAATTTCATACGCTATAATGCTAGAATAAATGTTGTCCGCGGGACGATTTATACTGTATGTGATATATGAAGGTGTGTAACATCTTATTACTCGGGTTCGGTGACTGAGTCGGAAATATAGAGATGAGTAGGAAATGTTTTCTAAAAATTTATACTGTTTCTGAAAAAGCGTTGCACCATCATCATCGATATGCATACTATTAAATGTGATTCTATGATTGTATATTTATGTATGTGTGATTTATTATATTGTTGAGCTTCTGTCTCAATTTCTATTGATATGCAAATTGACCCACACTAGGCTTTCAAGCTCACCGCTTTAAGTTTCTGATTTTTTTCAGATAATAATCGAGATTAGGGCATGGGCTCAACTTAGGGGGTACTCTCAAATATTTATTTGAATAAACCATGATACTTTATTTTCAGTATTTTTGAGATTGCTTGTTTATTTACTTTGGACTGTGGCATGGGACACTATTTTAGATTTTTTGACGCTTTGCATGATTGGTTTTCAAAACTATCATTTAAAATTGTTTATCTATTTGATAAGAAGAAACTGGATTCGCTACTTAATGACAAACTCAACTCAATGCTTTATTTTAAACTCAAAAATAGGTTTTTACGGAATTTAAATCTGCTTATTCACTTCTGTGATATTTTACGAAGAGTATAAGGTTTTAGTTGTTTTTCTACTACGATATATTTGAAAACGATGTTTTCCTTCTAAAGATCAAAACTTGGGTTTTTCTAAATCAATCAAATTCTGATTCAAAAGAAATTTACACAAGACATTACTTTAGGTTTTTGACAAGAAATTTTAAATAACGATTTTAGATGACGACAATTGTTGAAATAAAATGATTAAGTTTTTTTCTATGCCATCAAAATGGCCAATGTGATCTTTGAGATTCGGCCATAACGTCTATACTGGGTTTTGGGGGTTACATTATGATACTCTATTTTCAAGATATGTTTTTGATCTATCGTAATTCGGTGTAGTAGATTAAACTAGTTTTCACACTTAAGGAACTTGAATAAAAGCAATTTTATTATGTTTTAGTTAAGTTTTTGTATTTTAGTTTGAATTCAATAAAAAAAATATATTTTGAGTCTTTTATTGACCTTAGGGGCCAAATAAGGCCTAAAGGTGAGCTAAAGTACTTAGTAAGTGTGTAGGACACCATTCAAAGGTGTAGGAACTCAAACTTAGTCGCTATGTTGCAACACAGGGAGTTTGATGTCGCAACATAAGGAGCAGAATACAAGAATTTCAAGTTTGCCTGTACGTGATTAATTCCAAGTCAAAGACGTTTTGGTCTGCACAATGGAAATTAAGCATGGGAACATCAGATAAGCTAGAGTTAAGGATGACGACTACCCTAATTATATAAATAGGCTCATTTAACACTAGTTTAGGACAACTTTTCATATTCTGAATTTTTTCTCTATTATTTTAGTTTTCAATGTCCCTTTCTTTTAGGCCTTAGGTTTATTTTTAGTTCTTTTCTATTTTGTGTTCTTCGGGGAACATGATTTGTAAACGCGATCAAATGCTAGTGTTTTTTCTACACTTCATCTATCAAATAAAAATATGATTCTCTAAACTTTATTCTTGATTTACTCTTTATACATATATTTATTATCAAGTTTATGATGTTTATGGATTCCATGAGGAACTAATCCTCTTATGGGGGATTAGTGAGTGGAGGTGTGATTAATTAATTGTTATGTAGGGTTTTCTTAGTGGATCAGCTGTTTGGGAGAGGAAGAACTTAAACCCTAGGCTTGATGACCCTAGGAAGTTATTTCAGTGGGAATTAACCCAAAATTGGTATGACCTATCTATGAACACCTTAGCCCCGAACCGATTTGGACTGTAAGGTCAAGAGATAAGTTGTTATTGTCGACTTGTTAGTTTAGTGAAAGATCGAGAGATCCTGCTATGGTAACAATTAGTTGATTGAATAGAAACCCAAAATATGAATTATTTATGACCATCTAAGTGAGCTAATCATCCACATCTAGACTTGATTAGGCTTATAAGTTAGTTTTCTGAAGTTTCTTTTATTTATGCTATTTTTATTATCTTTATTATCAAAACCCCAAAAATATTCTATTTATGTTTTATCGTAATATAATTTATTCAGATTACTAATTAATTCTATTTGCATTTAGGTTAACTTTAATATAGTACTTACCTCCCTTGGGTATGATCCCCGGAGTACTCACCTACTTTTTTGTAACTATATTACAACCTGACCCATATACTTGCGAACATCGCATCATTTTCACATTTTTAGTTGTAGTATTCATACTCTAAACATTGGTATGTTAGGAGGCGGTTAGTTTTCAAGTCATGTTTTAAAGCTATGTTTTAAATATATGTTTTATGCGTGCTCCTTTGCGAGCCTATGTTTAAAAGCATGTTTTAAAAGTGCAGTTTTATAAGCTATGTTTTTGCGAGCTCTTTATGTGAGCTCTATGTGATAAGTTTCTGTACGAGCTCCTTTATGAGCTTATATGTTGGACATATTGGAATACCAAAGGATTGTGAGTACTCACCTATAAGTTCTGTGATTTGGGCGTTGAAGCCTTGGGACATGTGGAGAGATAAGGGAATGTCAAGCTATGCTTCATTCAATGGGACATGTTGGCATACAAGAGAGTGTTTAGCTTATGCTACACTTATAGGACATGTTAAGGACTCTTTGAATCATTATGAGGCGTTATAAGGAGATCCACATATCCAACAAGATAAGATAAGTATGTTAAGACAAGTGTAAGAACATATTTTATGTTCCTCAGCCATTCTAATAAGACAAGTATGTGAACATTTTTTATGCTATATAAGATTCATATTCAAACAAGAACAAACCAAATTTTTAAGTATGATTTTCAACAAGTACAATCTAAAATATTTTTACAAACTTATGTTTTCAGGCAAATAGGTTTTGCGAACTAGGTCCCGCACCTTCATTGCGAACCCAACACGCGATACTATTTTTTAGACTAACTTTTCTTTCTATTTTAAACTCTGTATTGTAAGCATACTCTGATGATTCTTGATTATTCACTAAGTTCGCAATGAACTCAACCACTCTTCTCTTTGCAGGTAAGTAGGTCGCGGATGGTAGTGGCGAGGTAGATAACTTGGCGAGACTCATCCTTGAACAGATATCAATGAACCTGAGAAATAAGCGATGGGGTTTTATTTATGCGGGTTTAGATTTACCATATTTTGATTCTATTATTAAAACAAATTCCTTTTTAAGTTTATTGCAAACCTTGTAGCAAAACCTTTGTTACCATATTTTTCTCAACATGAATAAAGTTTGATGTTTCTTTGTTTCTCCTTGCATTCGTACCATGATGCATTCTTTCAATTTTGTCAAAGTATGTGTCATAACATTGCCTACATAAAAGTACGAGAGCCTAGTAAGCAAAGCTAGACACAGAGGACCTAAATTAACATAGAGTTGCCACTAACCAATTAGGGCTAGGTTGGTTAGCCACCTATCGTCTAAAAGTGTAGAATTAATACTACAGAAAAAGCTTAAAAGTCTAAACTTGATCTTATAACCAAATTTCGGGTTTAGGAGTATGGTTACGTGTGAGTAAGGTTATAACACCCCCACAATGCCTATCCAAGGATAGTCCTACAAAATTTTGGGAGCTAGGTTTTTTATTTAAGTATATTAATGTCTTAATGTCTTAATCTGGTTAATGATCCTTTACTTCCTGCTATTCTTGCATGTAAAAAATGGGAGAAACCACCGAGTGGCTACGCAAAAATTAATTTCGATGCTTCTGTTAATAACAACAAAACATTTTATGGGTGTACAAGCCCAATTATTGCCCAAGCCCAAATAACCCAGACCCAACTAGCCTAGCCCATTACAGAACCAAACCCAATTAACCCACTAACCCAAGGCCCAATTCAACTAAGGCCCGATTTCCCCCAAAAAAATTAGGCTAGGGTTTCAGAAAAGAAACCCTAGCGCCGTACCTAGGCACTGCCGCCCCTTGACTTTTGGCCATCTGACGCCGCCACCGTCCCATCAGCGCCGCCCGCAGTCACGTCACCACCACCACTTGCACCGTCACCTGCAAGGAAGAAACAAAACAAAGAAACAGAGAACAAAGAACAAAAGCAGTAGAGAATCGGCTATAAAAGCCGAATATGTAACTTCTTTTTCTTCTTCTTGGAAAAAAAACAACTTTTGTAACACAAAAAGAAACAAGTTTTAGGAAATAAAAAAATTTGAAGGTGATTTGCGATTTCCCTATTCCAGATTGTTTTATTTTTATTTTTATTGTATTTTCGTTTTTATTTTTTTTATTTTTTTCTCTCTATATCTACAAATAAAGAAGTGGTTTAAAAAAAATAAGAGAAGAAAACGGTACCGGAATCGCCCGTCAGTACCGTCGCCGGAGTCCCTCTTCGGGTTACCGAAATCGGACTAGGAAGGTGGTTTCTAGAGCTCCGCTCCATGGTCCTAAGGCCGTAAACTTTGGGCCTACAGCTGATGCTCGAAACGGGGATGAAAGCCCGATTGTTAGGCGCCTCCGACCACCTCTCACGGTGGAGCCAATGGTGGCACATCTGGCCGGACCTGAAGGATTTGAGAGAGAGTTATAGCTCTCTGTTTTTTTTTTTTGAAAAAGGGAAGAAATCTGAATTTTTAGGGGTTTCTTTAAATATTTATATCGAATATAAAACGACGGCGTTTTGGGGGGGAAACCCGCGCGCGTGACCCGACCCGTGTCTCAGGATCCGCGTGTTTTCTTAAAAGAGGTTATTTACTCGCGCAGTCCCTCCTATTTTTCAGCGCATTACAATTTGGTCCTATTTTGTTGTTTTCTTTTATTTTGATTTAGCCCTAAGATTT
>JABFAF010278995.1:0-32435 GCA_013677275.1 Gossypium schwendimanii
ATTCAAGAGAAAGCTGTAGAGAGAAAATTCTCTGAAGAAATTATTTCATAAAATTTCTAGAGATATTTTTCTGATTTACATCTTAACCAAATGTTCAGAGAAATTGCAAAATTACCTTACTGATAATTTTTGTGAAAAGTTCTCTGATGCCCACACTCGATAGACATGAGCTTGGGACAACAGAGAAGACTACTCGGTTGAAGTGCTCATCCTAGATGAATTGAAAAGGTACAATTTTGATTAAATGTTTATTACTTTAGATATGACAACCTAGATCTTGTTTTGGAAAAGATTTTAAAAGTCTATTTTCCCTAAATTTAATTTTCGTTGCATTTTTCAAACTCGTTTTTTCCAACATAACTTGGGTTATATGACATGTAATAGGTGAATTGATTTTATGTTTGTTATTTGTAAGGTTGTTAAATATAAATGGTGTTTTCCTTGAGTTAGTTCTTTTTGGATACATGTAAATATGTGTTGTTATGGTATAAATATATGAATGGAACTTATTTCATATATGTGGTATAAACTTTATAAAAGAGAGTGAATATGGCAATTAGAATTATAGGTTGAATGGAGTAGTTTATTGGTATGTAATGTCAACAATGTTTAGCATTGTGAATGTATATACTTTGATTTGAAATTTGTTTCTTAAAATGTGGGGTCAATGAGGACACATTGGTTAGGCACTTAGGTTGTATGTTTTTGACATGTTTTGAGCTTGTTTAAATGAGTTTTAAGTAGGTTTAAATTATGGTAATTGGGTTACTTGATGTCCAAGTAGTTATGTTTTGGTAAACTTGATTTTTAAGGTACATTTTGGTGCACATGGCCTGGGACACGAGTTGTCATATGACTATATGCCACACACGGCCTCTCCACATGATCGTGCGTCATTATTTTTTAAAGTGCAGGTTTGACACGGTCTAATACATGGCCTGCGGCACAGTCGTGTGCCCATAATTTGAATAAACACACGGTTTGGCACATGGCCTGTGACACGGTCATGTGGCAGTATTTTGAATACTCATATGGGCGGACACACGGGTAAGGGCAAAATAGTTTAATGAAGTGTTTATATAAAATGTTTATACGAATATAAATATGGAAAAAGAGACATTTTAAACGAGTACTTCAAATAAAGATGTTAAATGTGAATTTGGAATAATGTTTAAATTGTGGTGCCAATGTGGGCATATTGGTTAGGCACATAGGTTACCTGTTTTTGGTATGTTTAGATGTGTTTTGAATAGGTGAAAAGAGTTGGAAATGGTTTGATTTGGTTATTAAGAAATGGTCCATGAAATTACTAGTTTTGGAAGTTATTTTGGGTGCACACGGCCTAGGACACGGGCTGTCACATGGCCGTGTGCCACTCATGGTTAATCCATACAATTGTGTGTCTTATTAATTTTAAATGCAGGTTTGATACGGTCTAGCACATGGTCTACGACATAATCGTGTGACCATATTCAAACATTCACATGGTGGGCACATAGGCTAAGACACAGCCGTGTGACCCATAGTTCGAATTGTACAAGGTTTGGCCACACGATCATGTCCCTAAGCCACATGGCCTGACCACATGGCCATGTGATCCCTGCTTTCTAAATTTTCTAGTTTTTCTAAAATTTTTTGATTTGTTTCGAATTGACCCTAGATTGTTCTCAAAATGTTCTTTAAGGCCTCGTAGGCTCGATTTAAAGCTCATATGTGTATTTATGTCATGAATTGATTTATTTGTTGTAAGATTTTAATTATAAAATTGTTTCTGTTAAAACTTAAAAGTTTTGTTTTACTCGGTAAAACTCTGAAAACCCAAACCGATAATGGAGACGGGATAGGGGTGTTACAAATCAAATCTCCTGAAAAATACAAAATTGAAAATAAGCTAAAGCCTAAGAAAAGGAAAAAATCCTAAAAACTAAAAATATGAAGAAAATTATACAATATGACAAATTGTCCATAGCAAGTGTTAAATGAGCCTATTTATAGAGTTAGGGTTGCTGTCGTCCTCAAGCATAGGTTAGCTGATGTTCTTGTGTTTAATATTTTATTATATAAACCAAAATGCCTCTGGTTTGTAAGTATTTCTCGTACATGACCAGTGTCACGGCACACTAGTGCTTGTGTTGCAACATCGAAGGCTGTATGCTCGTACTTAGGGTAGCTTTAAGGGTATGTTGCGACACTGAAGGCAGTCTTGAAATTCTTGTTCTCTACTCCCTATGTTGCGACATCAAACTCCCTGTATTCCAACACAGTAACCAGTATTGAGTTGGTACTCCTAATGGTTTCTTGCACACTTACAAAGTATATTAGCTCACCCTTAGGCCTCATTCAGCCCCTAAGGCCAATAAAAGACTCAAATTACAATTTTTATTTAATGTAAATGAAACTAAGAAAACTTAATTAAAAGATAATAAAAATGCTTGTATTAAAGCTCTACAAGTGGGAAAACTAGTTTAATCTGCTACATCAAATTATGATAGATCAAGAAGACACACATGCACTTCCTATTAGACTTTTTCTTATTGTCAGAGATAAGCACAACATAGTCATTCAGATTCATAAGTTTTACATTTCTTATTAGATTCATAACATCATACTTTACTAGTTTCAGTCTCTAGCTTTGACCAGTTAGCATAGAAGTTTCTAGATAAGCATAATATACATGCAAGGGTCAATCTAAGGACTAACATGGCTGTTACCACTTTTTCAACTCCAAACTCTAGATCCAGACTTCCGTCGAATGGTCAGCTTCAACCACTTCTATAGAGCATGGAGACTAATCAAGGTCACTCATAAACCCCTGTTTCCATCATTTTTAAAGCTTAAAGTTTCCCAGATAGAGCCTTATGTCCTTACCCTTACCTTTACCCTAGATGGTGAACCTACTCTTTTATAAGAAAGCATGGACGATCATGGATCTTACCTTGGCATGAGGCTCTCATAAGGGGAGATCCAGATCAGCACATTAAATTTTGTGAGGGAAAAAAGCACTCCAGATTACTTCAGATCTAGACCAAAGAACTTCATACTGATCATGGATCTTACCTTGGCATGAGGCTCTCATTCTTTCCCATTTCTAATTATCTAATATACAACCTTTATCCCTATAAGAATTTGACACACGTCAAAATCCTACTCTATTTACCATATGGGTGGTTTACAGCTGTAAGAAAACGTGTACAATAATCCACAGTTATATGTATAATTAAATAATTCTAGGTCAAACCCATCGTTCATTCCTAACCATTTTGTTAAAATATAACCAACTACTTAACTAGCCAAACTTGGTTTACAACATCTTTCGACGATATCCTGATTCTTCTCGAACTTTATTAACACTTCACTAAGTTCCACTATTTAAGATGTCTCACTTTTTGAGACATTTTCACTTGTTGCCCCAATGTTAACAGTTCACGCAATCTATTCGCCAAAGTATCTTTTGGGCGGATAGTTGTATATAAAACTATTGATTTTTAGCCAGGCGCGTACTATAAGTTGGTTTTCTTTTGAAATTTAATCGTCATCCCAAAGTTCTTAAACATTTCACTTACCTCTTTAAGATAGATGCCAAACATACATTGGAGAATTTAAACAATTTCTCCATCTTGGAATATTTTCCTAAGCAGGTGGTTTCCATAAAACCAGTACTAAAACCATCAATTTACTTTGCATAATCGCTTGAGACCCTAACTTTCCTTTGTTGAGTTTGTTTACAATCCTCATCCTTTATTTTTGATTTTCTCAAGGTAATTTCTTTCTTTTTTCTTCTTTTAAACTCTTAATTCTTCATCTCTACCATGCGAAGGACCACCATCAGAAAAGGGGATCATGACCAAAATTTTAGGGTTTTTGCTCATGAATTCTTGCCGTTCATGGAGGTCGAGATTTGTGACTGCAACACCATGAAGGAAAATATGATTCAATTTTTGGGAGCCCAGCCTTTAAACCCTAAACTTTGCCTATGATTTCTAGTTTCTCGATCGGTATCGTCTTAGCTACAGTTCCTTAGGTTTTATCGTGCCTCTCGTCTTATTGGATGTTGGATTCCATCACCTCTGAATCCCTTCTTTTGTACCTTATTTAACAGTTATGGTATCTCACCAAGCCAATTATTTGCCATGTTAGGTAGACCTTGGTGGCCTTCTTCATTGATTATTGCATTCAGAATAAGCATCTACTTTTGGGAGTCTTCCAAAGACTTTACTAGCTTAAGGTTCAGAGATCTGGAGCTTCTGTTGGTGATGCCCACTTTAGCATGCCTCTTAGCAAAAATAATATTTCCAATTTTTATTTAAGGAAGGATAAATACATTAGGGTGGTGAGTAAGCTCAGATCTAGTTTTGGTTTCCCCACCAAGTGGTCCCTTCCTAGACAAGGTCTCTACAACACATGACAACTAGAGGTTGCTTATGAGGCTGAAAGATACGACGCATGTCAACAAGTGGTTCCAACATTGTTTATAGAACCAAAGTCCTAACCTTTTCCACCCATTGAAGGATTGATTCTTTTGTTCCATCTACCCTTCAAGCTTTGACCTATAATCCAGATAATGAATTGGCGCATGTTCTATTGGGGCACATCAGAGAGCCCCCTTAGTACTTTTATCGTATCTGTAAACTATACCCAAGAAATTAGATAAGAGTGTCTCAGGTCAAGCTAATTTGCCTGTTACTGGTGTAGAGTTTTTATCATGTACTCAATCTCAAGGCATGGACATCTTTTCAAGTCTTAAGAGGATTCGTGGCCAAGGGAAGGCCACAGCTACGTCGCCACATAAATTGAAAGCAAGAAAGAGAGCCATGTCTGTCAAAGGCACTTAGAAACCTGACAATAGTGAGTGCCTTTGTAACACTCTCGATTTGACCCGATCTATCGAATCCAAATCTTTGGTGTTATGCCTTATATTGATGTAAATTAAGCTTTTTTCTAGTGTACAAGTTTTATCTATGAATGTAACAGAGTCTCTTATGTGTGTACATTGTATGGTTACATTTATAGTTCATCATATTAAAATTTTCATTGATTTCTATTTTATCTCTCGGCCTACTGTATACATATTGGAATGCTACTTAATAAACTTATGCTATGACTTAAGCACACCACTTAACTTTCTCTGTATGCATAACAGCCCAAAACGTAGCTCCTTTACAACCTGGAATAGGAAATAACTTTAGTAAGTTCAAAGGAACATAGTGAGATAATCCTTAAATATTATTTTCGTTATATTAGAGTATGATAATTGCTTAGCATGTACTTCATGTGTCCTTTGACTTTTCCTTATTCCTTCTGGTGATTACTTCATTGAGGTTTTTGTTAACAAACTATTTCTTTCTTTTGAGCATACTCTGTATTCTTCACTTTCTATTTCCCTTCATAAATCTTATATCTACTTAGTCCTTAACGACTTCGTTTACTTAAATCTTATTTTATACTTATTGACTTTTCCGCTACCTTCGAGCAAGGTAGACTACGCCCATTACTTAACACAAAGCTCGCCTAGATCTTTCTTATTTCAGGGTACTATGCATACCTACCTATAACATATATCTCGGATTCGCTACCTATTCCAACACTCCCTAGCTTCATTGTTCACTTTCTGTTACTATGCGACGTTTGCCCATGCATTATAATATAGTACTTTTCTTTCAGAATTTACTAGATACTTAGTTTCTTCTACTTATCCATACATTATATCTTACACTTACCTTAAGTTCAGAATACTACCTTTATGTTGACTTCAGAGAACCATAAATGTCATTCTTTCCTTATTCCTTACGTGTCATTCATTCAAAATTTTGTTGTGAAGGCATTCCTTTATCTAAATAGCTACAATATTTTCCTTTATGTTCGCTGCAAGGTCCTTCCTTTACAGAGTTGCCACTCAGGCATCTTGTCATTAGGTTGCTCCATGAAGGCATTTCTTTTTAGATATAGTCATGAAGACTTCATTTTAGGAGATTTCCATAGAGATTTTCTTTTGAAAAAGATAACCACAAAGGCGTTTCCTTTTAGAGATTTGTCACAAAAGCTATCCTTTACATCTATTACTCGCCACATAGGCTTTCCTGTCTAAAGATTTGCCACAAAGGTTGTTCTTTACATCCATTACTCACCACAAAGGCTTTCCTGTCTAGATTTTTGCCATAAAGGTTTTCCTTTATATCCATGACTCACCACAAAGTCTTTCCTAGACTCACACTTGGTGAGGGTTGCCCCTTATCGTCCTAGGGCACAAAGAGAACCACATTTGGTAATAAACTTCCTTAATTTTCCCTATATGATACTATAACCCACTAGTTTCGGTCTTGCACGGTATGGAATTCTTCACATATGATGCCATAATCCACCAGTTACGGTCTTACACAATTTGGTCTTCCATTGCCATGTCTATGGACTTGTCTTTTCAGAGATTCGTGTTTTTAGTCCCAAAAAACCCCTTTGATTACTTTAGAGATGCACACAGGCTTATCATTCAAATGACATGTTCATGATAAACATATTCATGCTTACCATACACACATGCATTTCACATCAGACTCATTCATACTTTTAGACACATTAACACATTTCTTGTCTTCAAGATCTCTGTTTCTCACTTACACCATCGAATTTATGCTCTTATGCTCATCCTTCATACATTACTTTTTTTAGATTAGATTTCATGGTTTTAATTCATTTTTTTAGAAGATTCTAAACATGAATCAAACATGCAAGAGGCAATTTAGGGACACACCTAATAACCTTAAAAAGTAGCTTAGCCTTCAAATCCATCATTCAACAGGATGCTATAATCTCCTCTGCCTTGTAGAACAAAAACACTTTCTTAGAATCCATCTGGTAACCATTATCATCATTTTAAACCCAAACATCTTTCAAAGTTAGAGAAATGTTTCCTCGATAGACAGAGTCACGAAACGTACCTTGATTTGAAAAAAATCACCAAGTCCAGGATTCCTAACTCAACTTAGAGAAATGTTTCTATCTTTCTTTAGCCCTAGATCTTAATGTTTTAAGATAAAAAAAGGGTGAAGAAGATAACCTCTTTCTTAACTCAACTGAATTGTCCCTTTAACTTAACTCAAGTGTACATGGGAACTTGGTAAACATTGCATCAAGACTCAGTGGCCTTATCAAAATCTGCCACCTCTATGAACTTCCTTGATTACTTCTTTAGCCTTTAACCCTTCTACTTTACGTTTGATTAATTCCTAACTAGCTTTCCTCACAATTTCACTGGCACAGGACCATAATGGCTACGAGGTGTACTACACCATTTGTGTGAACTCACATCCTAAAGGTAATTTTACATAAGTCTCATTTCATCACTTATAGTAATTGGACATGAAATCCTTACTTACTTTGTTCTCATGTTGGTGTCCACCCATTCTAAAGGCCAAGAAGTGCATTTTGACGAACATTGTTTAGCTAATCGTACCCTTCTATGGCTATGCGCCATATCCATATATTCGTACTTTCATACTATTATCCCTTGTTTGGTCATACCTTATCCCTTTCATGATTTTCCTTTGTTATTCCTATTATAGAAGGCCTCATAGTTAGATTACCTTTGGTTCACCATGTCACTTTTTACAAACCTTTTCTTTCAGAATACGTCGAGCTAGGGCGTACATGCATTTTCATGGAATTTCTTATGATTAAGCAAATCGTTATTTTTTACTCGCTCCAATCTTACTCTTTGTGCCTTGCTTCCAATAACATCATTTCGTCATTGGGAATTCATCAAGTGAGATGTTACTGACCATCCTTGGTGGGGCATCAATTAAGGAACTAATTCCAACCATTACTCATTCTTCTTCAATTCCAGTTCCTCCAAGAGTTCCTTCAGTACCCGAAGGCTCTGTCCCTTAACCAAACTCTCCCAGGTATAACCCCAATCCTTTATTATAGAATTTCATGGAGGCAGCCCCTCAAATCCCATCATCTATCATTCCCTTTTCGTCACGGGGTGTGACCCCTACAAGATTAAGCAGTAAGTTTCCTTGGCATAGCCTTATAGAGTTAGTTCCCTTTTTTACTCCTCTCAATTCAATCATTTAGCAGTGGCTAAGCTTGCTGGCATTATAGCTAAGAGAAGCCTTCTCCTCCTATCTTTCTTTCCAGTCAATTAAGGATTTCATTGCCCTTATGGCTCAAATTTTAGAAATCTCGTCCCTCGAGAACAGCCTTTGGGATGGGGCTTTCTGAGATGCTAGCAGGCACTATAAATGTAAGATAGAAGATTTAGAAAGATCTGTAAAATTTAGGGAAGACGCCTTAGCTTATATCCGTTGGAAGTATCAAGACTCTAGTAGTACGATGGCGAGGCTATCTACCCACTTACAACTCTGAAAAGTGAATACAAGTATGCTTAGATTGAAATCAATCAGCTTAAAGCTAAGATAGGCTACTTAGAGAATGAAAAATCTACTTTTGATGAAAGGTCTAAAGCCCAAGAGGAGAGGCATAAAGCAGAGTTGGAGCAACTGCTCTAATCCCAGGGAAAGGCCCTAAAAAAATATCAGGAAGATACTCAAAAGAACCTTATTAAGGCTCTACTTGAGTGGAAAGAAAACTTAATCCTGCACGCCCAAATGGCTACATGTCCTTTTAACTTGGGCAAAGTAGACTTTGGGTATTTAAAGGGTGTCTCTATGGATTCACTCAACTTCGATGTTTATGATCTCGAGGGTGAAGAGCGGGAGGCCTTCTTGAATGAGTAGAAGTAATCAATTATCTTTTCTACCCCATCACACTGGATTTTAGGAGAAGGTAGATAACTTGGTGGGCCCAGAGCAAAACCCTGAAGTACATCCTCAGTCAGAAGGCTTCAATCAATCCCGCCAATCAGCCTACTGAAGGAGGAGATTGAAATACTATTTTATCTTGCTTTGTAATTTCTTTTTGTTATCTTTCCTTTTTGTATATGTCGTTCTTTATCAATGGAGTAATCTTTTCCATTCTACTATCTTATTTACCCCTTTCTTTTTATTATTTACCTTACATACAAACAAAAATATCTATACATACCTAAGAGACTCCGTCAGGCTTGACGCATTCTGCATATAGGGCTTCTTCATCTTTTATCGTTCAAGAATTGACTAAACCTAAGCTCTGATACCAAACTTGTAATGTCTTTAACATGATACTATTCACTAGATCCGGATCTCAGGTGTTACGCTCTCTTACCATCTTTAATTAAACTTGTTCATACAAAATTTTTAAATTTATACAACTTATTAAGTAATGCTGCCCATCCAACAAATCGTTTGAGTGCACAATGTATACTTACAACCATATAACAAAACTTTTCACCCAATAAGAGCTTACAAGTACAAATATATACATATGACGCTTATTCCGCCGTTAAACAATATCACAAGCATCACTTATTTGGCCAACAAATTTTATCTACATTGCTAGGCTTACGAATAGTTTTCCTATCCTAATCACAATATTCTTTTCATACTTGAGCACGTCGCGTCACTCGTTCTGCATGCATAACAGTCTAACGCACCTCTTTTTGGGTGTTGCCCTGGGGTTATTCTTTCTGACTTAGCCTCGATCAATTTACCTGTGACATAAGAACAAGAGGTAAGTTCAATAGAACTTAGTGAGTAAGGCATCATTTACTTGTGTCTCATCTGAGAACTCTTTTATATAACTCCTTATCTCTTATTCTTCAACTTAACTCTAGCAGATACAGCCCTTAGATTTTATTCATTATACTATGGGTGTCACTCATTCCTTGTCTTATTCTTTTGTCATTCCTTAACCATTTCCATTGCAGAGGGCCTTTTAGATAGAATGTTTTAGGTTTGCCACATACTCTGGCACACTCTAGTCTTGTTTCTCTTACCATGTTACTATACTGGGTTAGCAATAACACTTCTTACGGAGCTTTTCTTTCATAGTTCGCCATACTTACCGTTCTTCTAGAAGACTTCATATGTCGTTTTATCAAAGTTCACCATGGATTCCTTTCTTTTAATTAAGAGACCATCATAGAGGTGTTTCTTTCAATTGATTGCCACAATGGTCATTCTTTAGAAGGCAGTCCTTTCCAGAGATAGCCATAAAGGCTTCCTTACTAATCGGTTGCACGTGTACGCATTAAAATTCAATTTTACAACAAGCATACAGGCCAATTGTAACATTTATAGTGTTACAATAAAACATCGAAGTATTCCTAGGATCGAACCCAAAGGAAGAGACAATTAAGCAATAACTAGCATACACAATAGAGGCTAAGTGGCTACTAATACGATTTTATATTACGGCGATTCATAAAAGATAAGTTTGCAAGAAAATTAAATATTCTACTCTAAAGACTAAATTGAAAAAAATGTAAACTAGAGGGACTATCTAGCAAATGAATAAGGTGAGTTGATTGACTTTGATGTGGTTCACTAAATCTCGAACTAGGGACATAAATCGCGTAAATTACCAAATGGCTCCATTTTATTTTTCAATCTCAATTTTATCGACTTAGACGAAATAGGTCCAGTTTATCTTCTAATCTTGTCGGTTAGTCCAGGACTAACGAACAGGTGGCAGAAAGGTTACCTTCCGATCTCACTTTATCCTAATATTCCCTTAGAGGCATCACTACCTATGTAACAACCCGTTTTTCTATGGTGTCAGAAACAGTGGTGTCGAGGCCACAAATCCAACGAGTAAGCCCATAAATATTATCACTTAATATTTACAAGTCGAATATAGAGTATTTATAAATTTTGATTTAATGATTTATGTTAAATGAACGACTAATTAAGTTTAAGTGGTATGTCCCTAAAGTTATGTGATTTTCAAAAATAAGGTATCGGGACCTCGTTTCTATAAATCAAGTCATAAATATTTAATATGGAGTGTTATTAAGGTCATATTAAAGTTTCGTTAAATTTTTTTATGTTTAAATAGTTAATTAAGTAAAAAGAACTAAATTGTAAAGTTGCAAAATTTACTTCCTATTAGTTTTAATCAATTAATTGGTTTATTTAGTTAATGTGAGAGGACTTATATTATAATTAAACAATTATGATTAAATTTGGACGGTAAGTGGAAGAATTTGATTAAAATTAAGTGTTTTATAATAATATCATTATATTAATTAATTATTAAAATAGTAAAAAGGCATAAAATAAAGCATCATCTCTTTCTTTTTAATTTTCTTCCACAGAACCTCCATGGCAATGAAGCTTGCAATTCAGCCTTGGTTTTGTTAATGCATGGTAAGCTTTTGTTAATCTATTTTTCGTAAATATTATATTTTTGAGATCGTTGCAACTATGTCCAGCTAATCCGGGGGTCAATTTGTAAAACTGCTAAATGTTATAGATTATGCCATGACTTGATTTGATATGTTCTTTTTTATGTTTTATGATAGATTGTTAAGTTTAGTTATTAAATAGACATGTTTTATTAAGTAAATTTTGATGATTTTAAGGTATAAGGACTTATTTTTTAAAATGGTAAAATTAAAGGAAAATATTGCAAATGGATCATAAAGATGGGCTGCTATAAAAATAGGTAAAAAATGGTTTGCATGAATTTTATTTAGAAACAATGAAATTACTAGTTTCGGGTTTAGGGACTAAATTGCAAAAAAGATAAACTTTGAGGGAAATTTTTGCAATTTTCATTATTATGGGTTATAAGCTAAATTAATTATTTTAAATGTTGGAATGGGATTAATTGAATGAAAATGGTTAATTTGCATGTTTTGAACTTAGGGACTAAATTGTATAAAAGTAAAATGTTAAAAAAATTAATTGCATAAATTGAATTAATTTTTTGTTAGAAATAGTGAATTGAATGGAATTTTTATTTTAGATCAAGAACGAGTGGAAAATCGAGGAGAAGAGAAAATTACCAATTAACCCCTATACTTAGTCATTGCTGTGATTTAGTCAGGTAAGTTCGTATGAACTGTAATTGTTTTAATGTTAGCTAAATTTGAATGTTATTACATTGTTATGAAACAAATGAAATTAAGTATAAACTAATTTATGCCATGATGTATTGATGGATATCAAATCCCGATTGAAGCTTAGGAATTCTTAGGATACAAATGACATGTCATTAGGGATTTCATGTTTCAGGTGCTAGTCTTGAATGTTCTACCGATGGTTGAGGTCTTGCATTTGTTGCAGATTCTCTACAGCTCGTGTGTGCAGCGTGGTGTAGCTTACATTTTGACCCACAGCTCGTGTGAGCAGGTCTATTTCACAGCTCGTGTAAGCAATGATTTAAAGGAAATGTTACAGTATGTAAAGGTACACTTCGTGTGAACTTTCTCGAGTATCCAATGCAATTCTAGATGGTTCAACGGGTAAGAAAAGGAATGAAATGGTAGGTGACTTAATGGAAAGGTTCATAACGGTATGAAAAGGTTGATGCTTATGTAATGCATCTTATGAAATCTATTTATTTTATAAATGAATTTAGATGATGGTTAATGAATCTTCTAATGTGTGAGCTTGATGATGCTTGAATAGGCTTATATTAAACTCATGGTATTGGAAACTGTAAGTAAGCAAAGGGAATAAAGCATGATCGTATGGTAAGAATGATGAATCAAATGTTATGTTAATATATATATGGTTGATTTAATATATATCATGAACAAGTATGCTAACTTGTGAGTTTGATGGTGTTATGTAGGCTTTTATTAAGCTTCTGACATTGGTAAAGGTTTATACTTATTCTATATGGTTCATTATTGAAATGGTATATTAAGTTTAAAGTTTATATGGGCTTACTAAGCTTTTATTGCTTACGTGGTTGTTTTCCTTTACTTTATATCTTATCTAAAGCTCGACCGGTTGGAAGTTCATCGGAGATATATCACACTATTTAGTAGACAATTTGATAGTCGTTGAGTAATTTGGCTAAGGTTTATAATGGCATGTATAGGGTGCTTTGTGATGGTATTATGGTGTATGTTTTAATAGTGTTTCAACATGTATAAGCTTTGGAAAGCTAGGTTGGTTTAGTACATTTTGATGCCTTACCAAGTTATGTGATTTTGGTTACTTGATGTGCTTGTTTTTAAGGTTATATTGGCATGTTGATAATGATTTGAAAATGTTTACTTCTGATATGGTTAAGTCCTTTTATGAGCTAAGTTATCATGTATGGAAATGGCAATATTATCATGTATAGGTCTATTGTATTGATAGCTCATGGTAGTATTAATGGTTATTTTATTATGCTTGTGTCTTTGAAGATGATATTAATTGATGAAATTGTAAAGTTTGTTAAGTAAAGTCATGTTGACTAGTTTAGGGCAATTGAAATGTATGTAGTTATGGTATGCTTGTAATGGCTTGAAAGTGATAAATGTGGTATGATTTGGTAGGTGTTTGAATTAGGTATTCATGTTGTGGATAAGCACATAATGGGATTGGTTTTGATACATGGAATTACGTATTGCTAGCATGTTTTGGTAAATGGTGTTAGAATGTAACTATGGTGCCTTTGAATGGCATATTGGTTAGTTGAACTAGGACCTTGAAATGCCATTTTGATATATGTTTGGATGATGATTAAGTCCCTTTTAAGAGTGCACAAATAGGTTAAATGTTCATGCATGGTTAGGTTATGAAATGGCTTGATTTTAGGTAAATTTGGGTTTGCACGGCTTGAGACACGGGCATGTGACTTAGCCGTTCTTCAAGGTGCAAGTTAGAGAGTTACACCGATGAGGAGACAGGCTGGGAGATGGCTGTGTGTCCCTTGTTTGAAGGTTACACAGCCTAAGACATGGGCGTGTGTCTCAACCGTGTGAGGCATATGGCCTGGCTACAAGACCGTGTGACCCCCTGTTTCGTAAATTTTGCAAAATTTTCCTAAATTTGCGAAATTGTTTCAAATTAGTCCTGATTTGTTTCTAAGCTATTTTAAGGCCTCGAGGTCTCGATTTAGGGATAGTATTCATGTGTATGAATGATCTATGATATGATTTAAATTATTGAATGTTTAAATGTTTAAATGTTTTCAATTGTACAATAATACTCTATAACCTTAATCTGGCGACAGAGACGGGTTAGGGTGTTACAACCTATGTTCTTAATAATATTCAAATTAGTCCAATTTGTTACGATTTAGTTATTTGTCCAAATATTTTAGCTTATCCATATCTCCATCAACCAACCTCCTTAAGGATTTAGCTACACATGCTCAAAGTCAAGAAAATAAACATAAAAATGGAAAACAAAGCAGCCATAAATGTAAACCTTAAGAAAAAATGTGAAAGCTGAGATTTTTATGCAAGAAAACTTAAATAGCTTGAAACCAAAAGCATTTAACAAAGAAATATAAAGCAAGAGACATAAAAGGAACAAGTTTTAACACATTTGAAGTGAAATAAACTGAAATACATTAAACTAAAACTTAAAGAGCCTTCAAAACAAAGTACAGGGGTTGGAAATGTAAATAAACCTTAAATACAGTGTTAACTAACTTAACTAACAGAAAAAATAAAAAAAGAAGTAAATTCAGGAAAATAAACTCTAATTTAAGGTAGAAGAAGAAAAAAACATAAAAACCCTAAAAAAGTACAGAGAAAAATCTAAAGAGAAACTAGAGAAAACTAAACCTAAAACTAAACTAAATGTGCCTCTCACCTCCTTAACCATTCTTGGCTATTTTGAAGGGTGTTCTGATGACTTTTTGATTCCAAAATTGCCCTTAAATGGCCCTCTATGATTGGTGGGTCAAGTAGACAAAGGATGCCCTAGTTCTCCAAGTTTGTCCCTCTAATGAAGGCGATTTCACGATACCTAGACAAGGGTATCATGATATCTTAGGTAGTGTTGAACTTAGGTGTAACAACCCTTTTTAGTGGTGTTAGAAACAGTGGTGTTGGGATCACGACTCTGATGAGTGAGTTATTATTTTAATATTTATTGAATGTCTATAGGGTTAATTTAAGCTAGTATTAAATTTTTGTTAAGAAATTTAAAAGTTTAAATGGTTAATTAGGTAAAAAAGAGTAAACTAAAAATGTGCAAAACTTGATTTCTATTAGTTAAAGGATTCAAATGGCTATGGAATCTCACGCTAATGTACTTAGATGGTAATTATACCAAGATGTTGATAGTGGACAATTTTGGGCATGTTATGTTAATTATTAAGTTATAACATAAGAGCAAAAGAGTAAACTATCAAATAAGAATAAAATAAATAAAACAAGTGCTATCTTCTTTCTTTTTCTATTGTTCAACCGAAAAATCTAAAAAAGAAGCTTAAGGTTCCAGCTAGGTTCATCCAATTGCATGGTATCTGTTTGAGCTCCGTTTTTAAAGATTTTTACGTTTTTCATATCGTTTTAGCTTCATTTACTTAGCCTGAGGGTTAATTTGAAAAATTTTACGAGTTGAGGGAGTTTCCATGATTGATTTTGAATGTGTTTTGATGTTAATTGATAGATTATTAAACTTGGTTGTTAAACAAACTTGTTTAGTTAACTGATTTTTGTTGAAATTAGGGTTAAGGATTAATTTGTTAAAAGTGTAAAATTCCTTAAGGTTAATGTGAAATTTTGTTAAATATGGGCTATTTAAGACCCCTAGTAAAATCGACTAGCATGTTTTAGTTAGAAAATTGATGAATTTTACAAGTTAAGAGTTTAGGGACTAAATTATAAGAGAGTTAAAGTATTGCGAGTAGATTTGTAAATTGATGATGGAAGGGTTTAATTGCATAAAACTACATGTTAGAATACTAGAATTAAAATAATTGAGTTAAGTTATTATTTATATGAAGAATATACTCAACCGGACTTGAATCGGGGAAAGGCCAAAGTCTCGAATTAGCTTTCGACTTAGCTGTACCAACCGTGGTGATTGAGGTATGTTTGTATAGAGATTAAAAATTTCCATTTGATGTTTTCAATTGAGTTTATTTATAGTAATATATTAGATTTAATTTGACTCGATGATATGATAATATTTCGGAATGTTGACGGTTAATTAATTCCATTTGAACCTTAACAATTCTTAGGATACAAATGACTCGTGTGAGTAGACCACATTGACAACTCGTGTGAGCATTATTGAAAAGGAAATATAACTATTACATGAAAAGGCACACTATGTCTAAGCGTTCCTGAGTATCTGATGAAATTATAGACGATTCAACGAGTAAGCAAAGTGTATTGCAAAGGCTTGTATATGAAATTATTGATGTTAATGACCAAATGAAATCGAAACTTGATATATGCAAATGAATGGAAAAAGGGCACTAACAAACATGTAAAAAAAGGTAATGAATGTAATTCAATTTATGTTATACACCATGTTTCATAGATGTTATGATTTTAAGTTATCTACAAACTATGTGGATTGTTATGATTAGGAAAGTAAGATACTTATATAAATTGTTGAGCATGGTTAAATGATTTAACGTTTGGGGTTCGATAAGTTTGAGTTTATCTTATACAAGCTTATTAAGCACTAGCTGCTTACGTAGTTATTTTTCCTCTGTTTTGTAGATCATTGGAAACTTGATCAGTTGGAATATTGTCAGATTTCTATTACACTATGCTACAGTCACTTGGTAGTTTTTGGTTATCTTGGTTATGGTGATAAATGCCATGTATAGGGTTTATTGTCATTTATACTTTTGTTATGTTTTGGTTACTTTTATAAATGGTTATATGCACAAATGGAATAGTTGGCTTGTATTGTTAAAAGCTATATGAATATGGTCATCTTGGTAGTCTTAATTTGAATGGTGAATGGAATGACAATTGTTGTCATTAGGTAGCTATTTTACCTATGTTTTGTGCTTTAGATGTGGCATGATATCTTTGTTTTGATTGATGTAGTTTTGGTATAAATGAGGTGCCTTTGAATGCCATATTGGTTAGGAGAACTAGGTTGATTGAATTGATATGTTTATGAGTTTTTGAAATGTGTTTAGGTCCATTGAATATATGCACAAATGAAGTAGCTTGTTGGGCAAGATTTAATCTTAAAATGGCTTGTTTTAAGGGCTAATTATAGAGCACACGGCCTGCGACACAGTTTATCACACGATCGTGTGGCACTTTTTATTTTAGGTGCAGGTTATACACAGCCCAGCACACGGCTGTGTGACCCAAGTCAGTGAGTTACACAGTCTAGCAGACGGCCTACGACACGGTCATGTGACTCAAGTAAGTGAGTTACGTGGTTTGAGACACGAGTTGGGACTCAACCGTGTGTCCCATTGTTCGAATGCCCACACGATCTGGGCTATGTCACACGGTCGTGTGACCCTTGTTTTTAAAATTTTCAACTTTTACCTAAATTTTCTGAATTGTTTTAAATTAGCTCTGATTTGATCCCGACCATTTTTTAAGGCCTCGAATGCTCGATTTAAGGCCCAAATGTGTATGTTTTCTAGGTTTCTAATGAGTTTTAAATAATTAATATTAAATGATATTATTGATCTGTTTTGAAATTAATTTGTTTGATTTGTATGTAATACTCTGTAACCCTAATCTGACAACGGAGACGAGTTAGGGGTCTTACATTTAGTGGTATAAGAGTTACAGATTAGTCAGTTCTTGGACTAAAATTAGTTGGTATTGAGTAAAGAATACATGTCATTTTATAACCTGTGATAGTTTGATATCTCTTGACTTAAATTGAATTATCTTTTCATACAGATAAAAGATGTCATCCAACCGAGCTGATTCTGATGATGTTGAAAGTAATGCGCAAGCCTCCATTCAAGGAGCAACTAGTAATGGGGCCGTATTTAAGGGTCGAGGAAGTGAGGAGAAAGAAGCATTCTTCCATATGATGTCTAAATGGTTTTCTAAGTTTGCTAGAATGAACCCAATGGCTCAACGACCTGCAGCCCCTCTTGTACACCAACCAATTCCCCCTATTCCTCAAGGTTCAAAATAAGTACGTGTAAACAAGCCTCCGGTTGATAAAATATGTAAGTATGGGGTAGAAGAATTTTATGGTACAGCTAAAGACTACACTAAAAAAGTCGAGTTTTGGTTAGGAAATATCGCTAGAGGTTTTGGTGAGGCGTATCTAGCTTATATACTTGATACTAGGGCTTCTGAATCGAAATTAGAATCAATTCTGATTGGTTGTGAGTTCTAGGATGTGTTTCCAGAAGAGTTACCAGGATTACCGCCAGTTAGAGAGGTTGAATTTGCTATTGAGTTAGTATCGGGAACTTCTTTGATATCGATAACTCTGTATAAAATGTGTAACAGCCTGTTTTAAATGGTTTTGGGACCACAATTCCAAAGAGTGAGTTATTATTTTATTATTTATTTAATGTTTACAGGATTATATTAATGTCGTATTAAAGTTTTGTTAAGAAATTTTGAAGTTTAATTAGTTAATTAAGTGAAAAGGACTTAGCTGAAAAAAGGTGTAAAAGCTGAATTCGATTAGTTAAAAGTGCTAAATGGCTACAAATCTTAAACTAATGGATTAATATGGTAATTATACCAATTGAGTTTATATTGGATGGCTTTGATAAGTAAATGCATGAAATTTTGTTAGGTTTTAAAGGACAAATTAGTAAATTAGGAAATAAATAACATAAACTAGACAAAATAAAACAAAAGTAGCCATCTTCAACCTTTAGTTTTTCTTGTTTATAGCCGAAAACCATAGACAAGGAGAAGCTAGGTTCGGCCAAGCTGCTTTGATGCATGTAAGTGAATTCAAGCCCTATTTTTAATGATTTTTATGTTTTTAAGTTTGTTTTAGCTTAATCTAGCTAGCCCAGGGGTTAATTTGCAAAACTATTAAAGGTTGAGGTACTTTCCATGGATGTTTTTGAATATGTTTTTATGTTAGTTAATAGATTATTAACTTTGGCTGTTGAATAAACATGTTTTGTTAAGTGATTTTTTTAGTGAAATTACAATTAGGGATTATATTGTTAAAGGTGTAAATCTATGGGTTTTATTATGAAATGTTGGTAATAATGGGTTGTTTCAAGGTCCCTTGTAACATTGGTTAAATTGGATTATGGATAAAATGAGTTATATTTATAAGCTTAAGGACTAAATTATGAAAAGTTAAAGTATTAGGGGTAATTTTGTAATTTTTCATAAATATGAACTATGGATTAGATTGAATATTAGAAGTACTTGATTGATTGAAAATATCTATTTAGATCAAGATAAATCATAATCAGACTTAAATTGAGGAAAAGATAAAGCTTCGGATTAGTTCGAATTCCATTTCTTCGACCTTAATTATCGGGGTAAGTTCGTATGAACTATGATCGTTTTAATGCTAGCTAAATTGACTATTTTCTATGTTTTTATAATATAAATGAATTTGAATATGAATGTATCAATGATATGAATAATTGACGGATAACAAATGCCATTTGAACCATAAGAATTCTCAGGATACGAATGACATGTCATTAGGGATTTCATGTGTCGAGTGTTAGTCTTGAATGTCCTACCGATGGATGAAGTCCTTCATTTGTTGCGGATTCTCCATAGCTCGTGTGAGCAACATCGTGTAGCTAACATTCGACCTACATCTCGTGTAAGCAGGCCTATTTCATAGCTTGTGTGAGCATTGATGTAAAGGAAAGGTTACGATTATATTGAGAGGTACACTATGTGTATAAGTAATCCCGAGTATCTGATGCAATTCTAGATGGTTCAATGGGTAAGAAAAGGAAATGAGATCATAAGTTTGCAAATGAAATGAATCATGAACTTATGAAAATGTTGACGAGTTAAATGATGTATATATATATATGGAAATCTACTTATCTTATGGTTGAATTCATTTTTATCATGAACAAGTATACTAACTTGTGAGCTGATGATGCTTGTATAGGCTTATGCTAAGCTTATGGTTTTGGTTGATATTATGCTTATGCTGTAAATTGTGCAAATGAAATGGTAAGTTATGTTTAAGTTTTTATGAGCTTACTAAGCAGTCGTTGTTTACGTAGTTAATTTCCTTTGTTTTTATAGCATCTCGGAAGCTCGATCGGTTGGAAGCTTGTCGAAGACCTATCACACTATCCAACAACCATTTCAGTAGTTTTTGAGTGTTTTGGCCAAGGTTAATAATGGCATGCATAAAATCTTTGTAATCGATGTTTTGGTATGTTTAAGCTTTTGAAGTTATGTTTGGTTTGGTGAACTTTAATGCCTTACCAAGTTATGTCATATTGGTCACTTTTTGGTGCTTGTAAATAAGGTTCTTTTCGTGTGTTTGTGATTTCTTGGAAATGGTCAATTGTGGTAGAATGTAGTGGTTAAGTGAACTAGGTTGTATTTTTGAGATATGGTCAAATTGCTTTGGTTTAATTCATAATGTTTGATACAATTGTGATGCCTTTGAATGAAATATTGGTTTGTTGAATTAGGATGTTTGAAATGACATGTTTATGTGTATTTGAATAATGTTTGAATCCCTTGCATGTGAGCCCAAATGGAATGGTTAATTGAGTATGGTTTGGCATGGAAATGGCTTGATTTTAGGTAAATTTTTGGATTACACTACCAGGGACATGGGTTGTCACACGACCGTGTCATGGGAATTACACAGCCAGGAGCACAGCCGTGTGACCCTACTCAATGAGTTACACGAGTGAGGGCATGGGCTGGGACACGATCATGTGTCCCTTTGTTCCATTGATACACGGCCTGGTCACATGGCTATGTGACCCCTGTTTTCCAATTTTTGCAACTTTTTCTTAAAAAATTTATTTTATTTCAAATTAGTCCCGAATTGCTTCTAAGCTATTTTTAGGGCCTCGAAGGCTCAATTTAGGGACAAAATGCATATATTTATTAGGTTTTTAATGAGATTAATTTATTTAAAATTTTGATGATAAATGTTTTCCGTTTGATCGATAATGCTCCGTAACCCTAATCTGGCGACGGAGATAGATTAGGGGTGTTACATTTAGTGGTATTAGAGCTATGATTTTGTCGGTTCTCGAATTGAATGTAGCATGTATCGAGTTTAGAAATAGAAGCCATTATATAACCTATGATAGTGTGATATCTCCTGACTCAAATTGAACTATGTTTTCGTATAGATAAAAGATGTCATCCAACTGAGCCAATTTTGATGAGGTTGAAAGTAATGCGCAAGCCTTCATACACGGAGTACTAGCAGTGGGCCCGTAGCTGAGGGCCAGGGAAGTAAGGCGAACTTGATGATGTCAGAATGGTTCTTTGAGTTTGATAGAACTAACCTGATGGCTCAACGAGCTCCACCCCCTCCCATACCCCAATTTGTCCCCATTATTCCTCAAGGTTTGGAACAAGTACGTGTAAGAAAGCTTTCAGTTGATATGATACGTAAGTGTGGGGTTGAAGTGTTTTGCAGTAGAGCTGAAGATGATCCTAAAAACGCTAAGTTTTGGTTAGAAAGCACGGTGAGGGTTTTTGATGAATTGTCTTGTACACCTATTATACGTTTAAAGTGTGTTGTATCTCTGTTGAAAGATTCAACGTATCAGTGGTGGAATACTTTGATTGCTGTGGTACTGAAGAATCGTGTGAGTTTGTATTTCTTTCAAACAAAATTCAGAAAGAAATATGTTAGTCAGAGGTATCTCGATAAGAAACGAAAAGAGTTCCTTGAACTGAAATAGGGTCGTATGTTTATAGTCGAGTATGAAGAGACTTTGTGCGACTCTGCAAGTATGCTCGGGAATGTATACCCTCAGAGGCTGTTATGTGTACCTGGTTTGAAGAGAGTTTAAATGAAGATATTAAATTGTTAGTTGGGATTCTGGAGCTGAAAGAATTCATGATTTTATTGGATTGAGCACATAAAGTGAAAGAACTTAGTAAAGCTAAAAGAAAGGTAGATTTTGAGGCTCGTGACACTGGTAAACAACAACATTTTTGTCTCCATTGAAGAAATCAAAAGAATTTCGTAGTCGTACATCATCTTCAATAGGATTCTTGTGAAGAGATAAAGGGAAGCAACATTTGAGTTTGAGACCTCAAGCTACTCTTGTAGCTAGTGTGGGTAGTGTTCGAAATAATAAACCTGAATGTCAACAATTCAATAGACGACATTTCAAGGAGTGTAGATTGAGAGACATGCCATGCTTTAAATGTGGTTATTACCATCATTTCCTCAGAGACTGCCCTGAAAGATCTGACAGAGAGAAAGCTCAGAACATTAGTTCGAGTAACACGGCTGCAAGAGGGAGACCATCCAGAAATAGTTGAAATGTAGGTAATAGTCGAAGTGGAATGAAAGATTCTATGGTTAGATCTGAGGCTCTGGCACCAACTAGGGCTTATGCGACATTTTAGCTGAATGATCCCAAGTTGATTGTTAAACGGGAACAGATTGAAAAGACATCTAATTCATAATTTCACACTATTTCTTATGGTAGTTTATATTTTTGAAACAGAATTTATGCTCCAAGAAATTCTGATATTAAACAGAAGATTTTACAGGAAGCTCACAGTAGTAGTTATTCAATAGACCCTTGTAATAACAAAATGTACAGTGATTTGAAACAAAGGTATTGATGGTCAGGTATGAAATGTGAGATTTTAGAATTTGTATCGAAATGTTTGATTTGTTAGCAAGTCAAAGCCGAGCATCAAGTACCTTCTAGATTGCTACAACCTATTATGATTCCATAATGGAAATGGAATGGGTTACTATGGATTTTGTATTAGGGTTACCACTGTCTCCGCGAAAGAAAGATGCTATTTGGGTTATTGTTGACTGTTTGAATAGGATCGTACATTTCATTCCAGTACGTACGGATTATTCACTTGAAAAGTTGGCAGAATTATATGTTTCTGAGATTGTTAGATTGCATAGTGTACCAGTGTCTATTATTTTCAATAAAGATCCATGGATTACTTCTAGATTTTGGGGTAAATTGCACAAAGCTTTGGGTACTCGACTACATTTTAGTACAACATTCCATCGACAGACCGATGGTCAGTTTGAGCGACTGATACAGATACTCCGTTGTTGCATTTTAGAGTTTGAGGGTAGCTGGGAGAAATTTCTTACGTTGGTTGAATTTGTATATAATAATAGTTATCAAACAAGTATTAAAATGGTGTCGTATGAAGCCTTGTATAGTTGGAAATGTAAAACTCCATTATACTGGACAAAATTATGTGAGAGAAAGCTTTCGGTGTTGATTTGATTCGAGAAACCGAAGAAAAAGTCAAAGTAATTCGTGATTTTTTGAAAGCTACTTTTGACTGTCAGAAATCATATGCGGATTCGAAAAAAAAAGATATTGAATTTGAAATTGGTAATAGAGTGTTCTTAAAAGTATCACCTTGGAGAAAAGTTCTCTATTTTGCCCGAAAAGAGAAGCTTAGTTCATGATTCATTGGGCCGTATGAGATCATCGAGAGAATTGGACCAGTAGCTTACCGTTTAGCCTTACCGTCTAAATTAGAGAAAATTCACAATGAGTTTCATGTATCGATGTTACAGCGATATCGGTTCGACCCTTCACACATGATTTTGCCTGGTGATGTAGAAATTTAGCCAGATATGTCGTACAGTGAAGAATTTATTAGAATTTTAGCTCGAGAAGTTAAAGAATTAAGAAAAAATACATAGCTTTGGTTAAGGTTCTTTGGCACTGCCAAGGGGTTGAGGAAGCTACATGGGAACGGGAAGATGTAATGAAAACGCAATAACCGAAACAATTTTCTGGTAAGATTTTCAGGGACGAAAATTCCTTTAGGGGTGAAAAGTTGTAACAACCCATTTTTCGTGGTGTTAGAAACAATTGTTTTGGGACCACGGCTCTGACGAGTGAGTTATTATTTTAATATTTATTTAATGTCTATAGGGTTAATTTAAGATAGTATTAAATTTTCATTAAGAAATTTTGAAGTTTAAATGGTTAATTAGGTAAAAAGGACTAAATTAAAAAGGTGCAAAAGTTGATTTCTATTTGATAAAGGGTTCAAATGGCTATGGAATCTCAAGCTAATGTACTTAGATGGTAATTATACCATACATGTTGATAGTGGAAATTATGGGCATGTTTATGTTAATTATTAAGTTATAACATAAGGGTAAAAGAGTAAATTATTAAATAAGCATTAAAAAATAAATCAAGTGCTATCATCTTCTTTCATTTTCTATTGTTCAATTGAAAAACCACTAAAAAGGAAGCTTAAGGTTTCGACTAGGTTCATCCAATTGCATGGCATGTGTTTAATCTTCGTTTTTAATGGTTTTTACATTTTTAAGCTTGTTTTAGCTTAATTTACTTATCCCAGGGGTTAATTTGCAAAATTTTTAAAGGTTGAGGGACTTTCCATCATTGATTTTGAATGCGTTTTGATGTTAACTGATAGATTATTAAACTTGGTTGTTAAACAAACTTGTTTTTTAAGTGATTTTTGATGGATTTAGGGTTAAGGATTAATTTTTTAAAAGTGTAAAATTCCTTGAGGTTAATGTGAAATTTTGGAAAATATGGGTTTTTTAAGACCCCTACTAGCATGTTTTAGTTAGAAAAATGGTGAATTTTTCAAGTTAAGAGTTTAGGGACTAAATTATAAGCAAGTTAAAGTATTGAGGGAGATTTGTAAATTGATGATGGAAGGGTTTAATTGCATAAAACTACTTGTTAGAATTCTAGAGTTATAATAATTGAGTTTAATTATTATTTAGATCAAGAAATGAAACAACCAGACTTGAATCAGGGAAAGGCAAAAGTCTCGGATTAGCTTTCGACTTAGCTGTAACAACTGTGGTAATTGAGATAAGTTCGTATATAGATTAAAAATTGCCAGTTGATATTTTGAATTGAGTTTACTTATTGTAATATGTTAAATTTAACTTGACTCGATGATATGATAATATTTCAGAATGTTGATGGTTAATTAATCCGATTTGAACCTTAAGAATTCTAAGTATTCAAATGACATGTCATTAGGGATTTACGGTTTCGGGTGTTGGTCTTGAATGTCCTATCGATTCCTGAGGTCTGGCATTTTTTATGAATACACCATAGCTTGTGCGAGCAGTATCAGGTAGCTAACATTCTGATCCAAAGCTCATGTGAGCAGGCCGAAATTCATAGCTTGTGTGGGCATTATTGAAAAAGAAAGGTTATTATTACATGAAAAGGCACACTATGTGTAAGCGTTCCCGAGTGTCTAATGAAATTCTAAATGTTTCAACGAGTAAGTAAAGTAAAATAAAAGGCTTGTATATGAAATTATTGATGTTAATGACCAAATGAAATGGAAATTTTATATTTACAAATGAATGGAAAAAGGGCATGAATCAACCATGTAAAGAAAGGTAATGGATGTAATTCATTTTATGCTATACACCATGTTTCATAGATGTTATGATTTTAACTTATCTACTAGCTACTTGGATTGTTATGATTAGGAAAGTAAGATACTTATATAAATTGTTGAGCATGGTTGAATGATTTAACGTTTGGTGTTCGATAAGTTTGAGTTTATCTTATACAAGCTTACTAAGCACTAGCTGCTTACGTAGTTATTTTTCCTTTGTTTTGTAGATCATTGGAAGCTTGATTGGTTGGAATATTGTCGGAGTTCTATCACACTATCCAGCAGTCACCTGGTAGTTTTTGGTTATCTTGGTTATGGTTATAAATGGCATGTATAGGGTTTATTGTCTTTTATACTTTTGTTATGTTTTGGTTACTTTTATAAATGGTTATATGCACATATGGCATAGTTGGCTTGTATATGTTAAAAGCTATATGAATATGGTAATTTTGGTATGTTTAATTTGAATGATGAATGGATTGACAATTGTTGTCATTAGGTAGCTATTTTACCTATGTTTTCTGTTAGAGATGTGGCATTATAACTTTGTTTGGATTGATGTACTTTTGGTATAAATAAGGTGCCTTTGAATGGCATATTGGTTTTGAGAACTAGTTGATTGAATTGGTATGTTTATGAGTTTTTGAAATGTGTTTAGGTCTATTGAATATATACACAAATGAAGTAGCTTGTTTTAGGGGCTAATTATGGAGCACAATGCCTAGGAAATGAGCTATCACACGGCCTGGGGCATGGGCTGCGACACGGCCGTGTGACCCAAGTCTGTGAGCTACACGGTCTAGCACACGACCTATGACACGGCTATGTGACCCAAGTCTGTGAGTTACATGGTTTGAGACACGGGCTAGGACATGGCTGTGTGTCAAATTTTTCAAATGCCCACACGGTTTGAGCTATGTCACACTGCTTAGCCACACGGCTGTGTGACCCCTGTTTTCAAAATTTTCAAATTTTTCCCAACTTTTCTGAATTGTTTTAAATTAGTTTTGAATTGATCCCAAACTATTTTTAGGGCTCGATTGCTCGATTTAAGGCTCAAATGTGTATGTTTGCTAGGTTTGTAATTAGTTTTAAATAATGAATATTAAATTACATTATTGATCTGTTTTGAAGTTGATTGTTTTGATTTGTATGGTAATGCTCTGTAACCCTAATCTAACGATGGAGATGAGTTAGGGGTGTTACATTGAGGGTCTTTCTCGAGAGATGGATATCATGATACCCAAGTAGGATGTAGTGATACCACTGAAGGGTATCCTTGGTCTTCTATATTATTTGGGATGTCCAGATTCCAATGGTTGGATGTTACGATACCCCTACCCCCGATGCCGGCCTTGCTCATTTTTGACCTCAAACATGTCCCTACATCAGTCAAATACACATTAGACCTCCTAATGTCACTATTAGCATATTTGGGTAAAAAGAGACAAAAATGAGAGATTTTCACTTATTACTAGAAAAATATAAAAATACTAAAATAGCAAAAAATTAAGCTAAAAAATCTATTTTGCTCGAGAAAAATCTCCTTAAGTGTGTTGGAAAGCCTAATTTGCCACATTGATTTGTGGTAGATCACTTATCTAGAAATTGCCACGAAGGTTTTCCTTTCAGCATCTCGCCACAAAGGCATCCTTTAGAAGGTTCACCACAAAGGCATCCTTTAAAAGGTTCACCACAAAGGCTTACCCTTCCAGAGTTTTGCCACAAAGGTTTTCCTTTAACAGGTTTGCCACAAAGATTTCTGTTTCCAGATTTTTGCCACAAAAGCTGCCTTTAACAAAGTTCGCCACAAAGGCTTACCTTTCCATTATTTTTCCACAAAGGTTGTCTGTTAATAGGTTTTCCACAAGGCTTACCTTTCTAGAGTTTTGCCACAAAGGCATCCTTAAACAGAGATTCCCACAAAGGACTTTCTTCTCTTGGTGATTTAGGCGATTGGGATTTTCCTAGACTCACACTTAGTGAGGTTTTCCCCTCATCGTACTGGGACACAAAGAGAACCACATTAGATAATTGTAACATACCATTTTTTAGTAGTGTAAAAAATGGTGGTTTCAGGGCTACAAATCCGACGAGTGAGTTTGTAAATATTATTATTTAATATTTATGAGTCAAGTATAGAATAATTAGGTTCAAGTGGTATGTCCCTAAAGTCAGGTGGTTTTAGAAAATGAGGTAACAGGACCTCGTTTTTATAAACCAAGCCCGTAAAAATTTTATTAAATATTTACAGAGTGTTATTAAGGTCATATTAAAAGTTGGTTAAGAAATTTTAATGTTTAAATAGTTCATTAATTAAAAAGGACTAAATCGTAAAGGCTAAAAAAGTTAAATTCTATTAGTTCAAGGCGTTAAATAGTTAAATTAATAATGTCACAAGGGTTTATGTGGCAATAATACCATAGGCAAATGGTATTCACGATTGGTGCTTAAAATATGTTAAATTTTAATAAAAATGAAAAGAAATGCTATGCTAAAATAAAATAAAAAGCAAAACATACTTTTTGCTTCTCTTTATGTTCATCTTCTACATCCGAATAAACACCATTTTTGAAACCATGGAGTTCGACCAAGCTCTTTTCCATGGATGTGTGGGATTTTGAGGTCTGTTTTTCATTATTTTTATTTTTTTTATCGTTTTAGCTTAATCTAGCTAAACCAAGGATTAATTTGTGAAACTGTTAAAAGTTTAGGGACTTTCCATGAATGGTTTAAGTGTTTTTATGGATTTAACTAATAGATAATTAAATTTATTGTTAAATAGAAGTATTTTGTTAAGTGATTTTTAGTAATTTTAATGATAAATGATTAATTTGTTAAAGGACAAAAATTCATGGGATTTAATGTGAAATTTTGTTGAATTTAGGCTATTTAGAAATCCTACGAAAATTGACTAACATGAATTTTAGCTAAATTTGGTAAATTTGTAAGTTTTGGGTTTAGGGTTTAAATTGCATAAAAGGTAAAACATTTGGGGGTAAATTTGTAAATTTCCCATTGATAATGGTTATAAGTTGAATTAATTATGTTACTTTATTTGAATGGTTTAATTGAATGAAAATTATTATATTGATCAAGAAATGAACCGAGTAGATCTAAACCAAGGAAAAGATAAAGTGTCAACTAGTCGTCAGCTTCGTTTTTACAACTGTTATTGTTGAGGTAAGTTCGTAACTTGATTAAATCAATTAGTTGTTGTTTCGGTTGTTTAATATCTAATTTTTTATATATGAATCGAGTTTGTTTGCTTGAAGGAAATGATTAAGACCATAGTTGAAAGACATTATGGAACCATTCTAGAAACGAGTAAGACCATAGCTGAAAGACGTTATTGCATCACAATTCTATCGAGTAAGACCATAACTGAAAGAAGTTATGGCATCACAATTTTATCGAGTAAGACCATAGCTGAAAGAGGCTATGGCATAACAAATCAAACGACTAAGACCATAGTTGAAAGACGCTATGGCAACATGACGGAAAATGGATAAGACCATAGTGGAAAGACACTATGGCAACACGATGGAAAATGAATAAGACCATGGTTGAAAGACACTATGACATCAAGTGGAAAATAAATAAGACCATGGTTGAAAGACACCATGGCACCCTCCGATCATTTACTATTCAGGTAACACGTTTCTAGTGAGGTATGTATCGTAAGTATGAATACGAGTTGAACATTTGACTAGTATATTTTGATAATGAATGTTAAAGCCTTGGTGTGGTTATATACATTATATGTCTATAAATATGTTAAATCATGATGTTATGGTGTGTTTAAGGAGTAAAATGGTTGTATGAGTATTTTCGAAGTATTTGATGCGTATATGAAAAGAACTGTGTTATGGAAACATGAAACGAAAAATTTTGGTATATGATATGAAATGAAAAGGGAACAAATTGAGTAATAGATTGAGAAATTATGTATTGAACTTCATATTGATATGTTTCATGTTCAACTGATTGGATATGCCCTTTAATATTGTAGTGTGTTGTGAATTGGAAGGAAAAGCATGCATAATTATAAATGAATAATGTTTTAATAGTTAAATCTTATGTTCGGTAATTTAAGTTTCCGTTATACGAGCTTACTAAGCACTGGTTGATTACATAGTTGTTTTTCCTTATATTGTAGATCGTTAGAAAGCTCAATTGGTTGGAATCAAGTAGTAGTACATTCACACTATCCATACTTTATCTCGGTAGAAGATTTGGATATATTGATGTCGGGTTATATATGGCATGAGCTAGGAGCCCTTAAGTTATATTGTTTATGATGATGCTATTTATAAGTTAGTTTGAGTAAGCTTTATGGTTATAAATGTTTAATATCTTTGGTGTATGTTTGAAACCTGATGTGCTTTAGGTCATCAGCAAAATTGTAACACCCTTAACCCATATCTGTTGTCAAAATAGGGTTACGGAGCATTATCGTAAAAAGTAACTTTGAAACATACAGTTCAAACCCCAACATAAACATGTCCTAAATCATTCATCAACATGCATACCGTCCCTTAATCAAGCCTTCGAGGCCCTAAAAACACTTTAGAAACAATTTGGGACTAAATTGGAATCAATAAGAAAGTTCAAGAAGTTAGAATTTTTGAACTACAAGGGTCACACGACTGTGTAACTAATGAAATAGGGACACGTAGTCATTTCCCAGCCCGTGTCCGTGCTCGTATAACTTTCGAGGATAGGTCACATAACCAAGTCACATGCCTGTATGCCAGGCCATGTAACTCTTGAAATGACTTCACACGCCCATGTGTCAGGCCGTCTGCTAGACCATGTAACGGCCAAAATCAAGCCATTTCCATCACCCATTTCAAGCATCGATATAAAGACCTTTAGCACAACTAATCCAAGCATCAAAACATGACATAAACCAACACGAAATGACCAATCTAGTAATCCAAATTCATTCAACCAATATACCAACATGGCACTTCAATTGCATTCAACCAAATCTTACCTAATCATAGAAACATTACCACATTTCATAAATACTTGTCAAGTCCAATACCATGTCAAAACTCCCCTTATCTTGACCACATTAAATCTATTCTATCACATAGCATAATTGCCACTGAAACATGCATTAAAACTTTACCATACTGACATATACCATCAAGGAATTAAAAAGTACCAAAGGTTCATCAACCAATACAATATATACAAGCCATTATAACATTGACCAAAATATCAAAGCTACCGATATAATCACTGGATAGTGTGATAGATCTCTGGCACACTTCCAACTGATTGAGCTTCTGATAATCTGTAAAGTAAAGGAAAATAATTACGTAAGCAATGAATGCTTAGTAAGCACGTAAACTTTAAACATAACATTCCATTTTAATAATAAACTTTATAGGGTAATATAAACCTATACCAATGCCACAATATTTGTCAAACTATACAATCTTCAACTCACAAATTAGTAAGTCCATCAGCATCGCACATATTTTTCATTCCTAACATAATAGGATTTTATAAGACATATTACACAATCATTAACCTTTTCATAAGACTATGAACCATTCCATTTACTTAATTTCCCTTTCATTTACTTAGCATAAGCTTAAATAACATTATTAATTCATGAACTAGTGCACTTATTCATGACATAGGTAATTTCATCCATAGCATAAGTAAATTTCTCACATATAAGTACGTCATTCAATTCATCAATCCTTTTATCATCATATTAATTCTCAATTATGAACTTACCGTTTCATTACCTTTTCTTAACCGTTTCATTTGCATAATACAATAGATAAGCATAAACATCAACCATAACCACAAGCTTGACACAAGCCTAGACATCATCATCAATACACAAGTTAGTGCATTTATACATAACTTTTTTGGAATCAACCACATGATAAGCCATTTCATAAGAAAATTCATATTTTGATTCATAGAACCTTTTCATGACCATAAGCATATTTAAATTTGGACACTTACCATTTCAATGTATATCATTAAGATTAAACATGATATAATCCATTCATAAGCTTGGCACAAGCCTAAGCATCATCAACAACACATGTTAGTGCTTTAACACATAATTCAATTAAAGTATCATGGTAAGGTAGATTTACATGAACATAATGAAATTGAATTCATAACATAGATATACACTCATTGATCATTATCATTATCATCTCATACATTTCCATAGGCTCATAACATAGTCGATTGGAACACTTACCGCTCCTTCCTTTTTCATTCTCCATTTCCTTCCATTTTCATACTCTTCCCATTAAACCACTTAGAATAATATCAGATACGCAAAAAAAATCACACAAGTGTGCTAAACATATGGTTGAACCCATTCATTCTTCTTTTCCTTTACATCATTGCTCACTCGAGCCATAAAATGGGTCTGCTCAAAAAACCTGACGGTCGAAATGTAAGCTACACGATGCCACTCACACAAGCTGACGCGTATTCACAATAAATGCAGGACTTTGGCCATCAGTAGTACATTCAAGACTAGAAACCATAACATGCTAACCCTAATTACATGTTGATTGTATTGTATTTATTCCTAAGGTCCAAACAAGGCTCGATAATCGTCGTAACTTCGTTGGATTTCCATAATTTCTTTACATCATAAATTACACAATAACATATATATTGATTCATTTACATTAGAACAACACATTAAACATTCAATTTAATCAACATTTAAGTGATTATAGTTCATACGAACTTACATAGCTAAATTGCAAAAAAGACTAAGTATAGGGGTTTTTGGTAATTTTCTCTTCTCCTCGATTTTTCACTCGTTCTTGATCTAAATTAATAATTTCATTCAATTCATTAATTTAGATAGTAAAACCAATTCATTTTATGCAATTTATTCATTTTTGAAACTTTTACAAAATTACTGTCAACTTTTCATTTTTATTCAATTTAGTCCCTATGTCCTAATCACGCAAATCAACCAATTTTATTGAAAATTCATATTAGCTAAATGTTAATAACATCCATTACATCACATTTTTAATAATTTCACACCAAGTCCTTGTATTTTTACTATTTTCACAATTTAATCCCTAATCATTAAATTCATCAAAAATCACTTAACAAAATACTTATAAATAACAACTAATACTTC